>VTON01000211.1:0-74640 GCA_009617725.1 Hydropsyche tenuis | reverse complement strand
TTCAGGTGCTGGACACGGATTATGATCCGTTGACGTATGTCGAAAAGTGTCTGCGCGGAGAGATCAAACCGGAGCGGGCCCATTGGAATACCAGCGGTTAGAAATTCCTGATTATAAGCTAGTTGTAGTTTATTGATTTTTAGTTGTTGTTGGTTTTGACAGCCATGCATATGAAGCTTGGTTTGTGGAATGATCCTCAATGTGTTTGCGGAGGGATTCGGGACCCGGATCATATCTTGTGGTCTTGTTCTTTGGTGGAAAATGAAAGAAAGGACATGTTTTCCGGGTTTCCCGATCGTTTGTCATATTCCATTGTCGACTCTGCTTCCTCAAAATTTGTCTTTCGTGGGTTTTGTACCTTTGACAAGAGGGTTGGCTCGCGGAAAGATATATTTATTTTGGTAAATTTTTCACACTTCGGCATTCCGTATGTCCTCCGGAAAGCAGCCCTTCGCGATAGCTTACAATTACATAGATAAAAATGTAAGGTTGCCATTAAATGTAAATATGGGGCTTGTAGTTTCTCCTAGTATTGATAGTACCCATCTAGTAAACCGGCTTAGAAATCTGGTTTAGAGTTATTTTTATATAGTTATGTCACCTTTTTATATCAATCAAATAGATATCGAGAAATTTGAATCACAAAATCAAATTTTATTTTATAAAATCGCCCGTCTATTCTTTATTTTATGAAATCGACATCAATAATAAATAATTAAAAAAAATTCTTGCGGCCCTAGTTTTTTTTTACAATTTTAATGATTTATGTATAATGAGGATAAAGGAAGGGGATAGGTTTGGAGCCCAGCTTTGTGTATTTATATATTATATGTAGAGGGGGGTCCCTAAAATATTTTGATCCCTCGAGCCTCTAGAGGAGTAAATCCGCCACTATGAGGCCAAAATCCCTAGCGGAAAACTTTAAAATAGCAAGACCAACCTGATAATAATAAAAATAATTATAACTATACATGTAATTCCATTTTTTTTTCCACCATAACTTCGAACGTAATAATCGATGTTACAACTCCCAAATTTGAACTAACTCCTATCTGTCATTAAGCTGCTAACAATTTTCTCATTGTCAGATATTATTGTACCCCAAAATATATAATACAATTACAAAATAATATTCACAAGCCAATACACTTCCATTCCATATTTCCGAAACAAAACTATACGCAGCATGCAAAACTTACCTGCTCATCTATTTACCTCATTCATTTTATTAATCCGTTTTGTTTAATTTATTTCATCCATCTTAAATGATCTAATTTAAAATAACAAAAGTTGTAACCCTTTACTGTTCTTATATCATATAATATAATGAGTTATATTTTTGCAGTCCATGTATATTTGACGTAATTCAAACAAAAAATACGATCAAAACAAATCAAATTACCTGAAAAAACCTGACCCAACCCCCAACGATGTGTATTTATAGCCGATCCAAATATACATGGACTGAAATACACCTAAACTGTGATATATATGTACAATATTTCAATGATTATGAACTGCTAAACGAATTCATAACATCTCTTGGATTAATTAAGCACATTAACTTTGCAGATTTAACAGCCAGATTGTCGTGGATCAATTGGGAAAACCTTGGCGTGAATCCGAACAGGAGAAGTGTGCTTACCACTCTGGCATTGTCGGCAGACTCCATGCACGTCGGCCATCATTGAAAAATCGATGAATTTTCATGTTTTAATTTGAAAAATGTGAAGCTGTTGGTTTGAGCGATTCTTTGAATTTCGCTAAAATACCGCCAAATTGTTCTCGATTGCATGGAACTAGTCAGTGTTGTCTTTTTTTTTTAATTGAATATTTATAAAATGTGGATTATGTTGTTGAATTATATCTCTGTCTTATATTTATTATTTTTCAATGCGTTTAATTTTATTTTATTGTTGAAATTTTGTAAAATATAATATTTGAAATATTGATTCGTTTTTTAATTGTATTTTCTTAGAATTGTTTTTTTTTTCAATAGTATTTTCTGCAACTGAAATCTGTTAATTTTTTCATTCTATTATGTTCAATTGGTTCCCAGAAGTGTGCCCAAACAACACTAACACATAAGACACTATAAAATTGATCGTAAAGCATAAAATTTCGAAATAATATGATTGAAATATATTATAAAGCATTAATTGGATCATTTAACCAACATATCGTGTGTTGTGTGTGCTAGTGTCATTTGGGCAAACTGCTGATCACCGTTCATTTGGTTGGGTATAACCTAATTCAGTCAAATTTATTATTTTTATTTTGCTTATAAAATTAAAATTCACATTGTTTATTTAGCGGGAAATCTACCGAATAAAAAATTTGCATAGGTTATACAGATGTCACTTTTTGATAAATATTTTTATTTGAAAATAATCAATTTCACTAATTGTAAAATATGAAGGTGATAAAACGTATATTTGAAACTCAGCAAGACATACAAAGGTTCTCAAAAGTCAAAGTGACGCCGTTGACCCAAATTCTTGTTATTATTAACATTAAAATAACTTACATTTTATAACTGAAGATAAATAAGTCAATTTGATAAAGTTGTCGCTGAAAAATTATTATCAAGTAGTGAACGTGGAAATTTTTATTATTCAGTAATTGATAAGAACTGTAGTAAAATATTACCAATTAATAATTTATAAATATCGACAAGATTCGTAATGATTTCGCTTTTGATATGTGCTATAAAATGTACAACTTCATCTTTAACATATTTGGAGTCAATATCGTTATTATATTTTGAAATTATTCTTTCAACACATTTATTAAAGTTCATCAGAGCTTATTTCAAAATTAAAAATAATTGAAAATCTTTAATCAAACTATCATAAATTGAGCTTCTTCTTGATATTTCTGAAATTAATGCATCACAGATAATGTTATAAATATTTACTCTAAAGTTTTCTTTTGACTAAAATTAACTTCATTGCATATCTCTCCAATTTGCAATTTTCTTTTTTTACGTCTAGTTTCTTTATATTCATGATCTTTAGTTAAAACATTAGCATCTTTTTCAATTTGGTCAAATTCACTTCTCATCTTTTGAACAAATTCTGAAAAGGATTTTATCAATTTTGTTCCCAACTACAAATTGTGCTGCATATTTTGTAAAGATTTATTTGTCGGATTGATGCGCTGCAACAATGTATCCCACAAAGTAGTTAGTAATGCAGTCTCATATTCATCGAAAAATCAGACGAATAATTCGAATATACGATTGGAATCCATAATCACGGGCGGGTTTATTAAATATGGCTTATTGTGAGTGTTTTAATTTTAACCTCGTCAGTCGTGACTTTTTTCCGCAAAAAATTTTTTTTTTATTTCGTATTTATAGCATTGAAGTAGCATAAATTTTTTTTTTTTTCGTTTAGGACTTTTTTATCTATCAAAATCACATAATAATTACTAATTATTTGAAAATAACAAATACTGCTAAAGTAACAAAAACGACCCTTCAAACCAAATTTACTTTCTAATATACATTCATGTTTGATGTCAAATTATGATAAGATACATTACAAAATATAATGAAATTTTGGTTTCAATCGATAAAAACAGTCTTCCTTTTTAAGATTGTACCATAATATTGTTATATGAGTGAATTTAAAAAAATAAAATATTGAAAATAAAACGTGACTTATCGCGACGTCATTGAGATGTCAAACAAAACTGCTATATAACAAAAATTTCGCGCCTTATATTTCGAAACAGACAAAATTAAACGAAATAATATAGTTTACACTATATATGTAGGTAATATACAAAAAGTCCCGATGAAAATAAATCTAAAATAGCTTCAAAAAAAGGCAACCAAGTCTATGTACATTGTAATGTACATAGGGACTGAGGAGGTTTTAATGAATATTGTGATATGAATACAATTTTTAGTTTTTTCCGTTTTTTGGGTAATCTTTAGCGTCACTCCGCACCAAATTGTATAATAGTGTTTTCCTTCCACTTTCCTTTTAGAAAAACCGAACGTGGGAGTTGGTCGAGTAAAGGCCGCATTTAATTAACGTATTTATTTAATGCCACATGTCTCATTGTCAGTCATTCAAAAGTCTGAACGCATTGATGGATTAAGCTGAAATTGTTCAATCGGGTATTCAGATCAAAAATATTTTATAGCAAAGTGGCCCCAATTTTTTTGATTATTTCCACCTGAAAACAATATATTTGGTCAATATTATTTTATTAGGTGGTTAGAATGAATAATAGTAATGTTAGTTAATCTAACTTTAAGTGCGGAAACTAGTATTATGAGCATTAATTAAAAATTGAAGCAATATAATATTAATTAGCAAACATATGTATATTATACATTTGCGAAATTGAATGTTTTGTAACATATTTATTGTTAGTAAAGTTCCAATAAAGCGTGATTCATCGAAATATTGTATAAAAAAACTCCACGTAATAAAAAAAATTGCCTGTCTGTGCTATCAAAAATATGTATACTATTTGTTATAAAAAAAACATACCATTTTAATATAAATACATACCATTTGATATAAATACTAACCGTTTACTGATCATCTGACCGATACTGACCGTTTAATATAAATACAGACCAAAAATTTATAATAAGTCAGTATTAATGTTTAAATACCGACCACGAGTGAATTAAAATACTGACCAAAAATGAGGGCTTTTGAATATGTGTATAAATTAATAATTATTTTAATTTTTTTTTTCGGGATTCTCATTATAAATTATTGTTTTCGATATTGTACCTTACATAATTGTTCATTTAACCTTACCACCTAGCAATAATGAAGGTAAAATTAATTTAAATATTATTATCACGATCTCTGATGAATCATATAATTTTAAAATGAAATGATACTGACATCTGTCAATTTACAAATACATCATTTTTAGTATCTTCAGTTTTTATCTTTTCAGATGTCGATAGATGACTTACATTTTATTTTTTTTATTTTCAGTTTATCAATAAATATTTCAATGAACTGTGAAATTTAAAGGATTTATCGGATAGGATTAATTTTATTTTTGACTTTTGTTGCTTGAATTAATTAGCAAACTTAAGAGGAGATCAAATAATTCCAGTGATCAAATATCTACTTATTATTTTATTACACATCAATATTTTGCCAATTATTCTATGATTTTGATTAAATAAAAAATTATAATATTGTATGAAAGTGTTTGGAAACTCATCGCTTAATAAACCTCAATAAAAAATATTAAAAGATCCAATTAGTTAATTTTTTTCAATATTTTTGACAATTTGATTTCGATGATTGAATATTCGATGATGAATGAATATTCTTTACATAGATGTCTCTATAATTTCGAAAAATAAATTTTCGTAAAAAATAAAAGATATAACCGAATTCACGTATATATCCTCAAGAATTCATCAACAATTACAAGTTCAAAATCGAATTTACAAATATAAAATGCAATTTCAATTAAAATTTTCAACGAATTAAAAAATAAACAAAAAAGAAAAAGATCAACTTATTTTCATATTCTTCTCACAATCAAACGTACTCGTATCATATGTTAAATTTATATACAATAATAATAATTTATTATATACAATATTCGATACAAATCTGATGAAAACTACAACAATATTTTCCTTTCATTGATATCCGCATATATAATCGTCTTTGAACTCTCATTATACAGTTTCTTGCATAGGTCTTTCGATTATTAAAACTATATTACTTTTATTCGTAGAACGCAATACTCCTTGACCGACGATTTAACATTCGGTCAATTATTCGTTAATTAAAGGTTGAGGCCGAATTGTTTTGGTGTTATGCAATTTTCGAGACGAAATGCGTACATAATCATTCTACGTGAATATTCATCGGACAATTGTTCGAAAAACCTTTGTGCAATGCGTAATGTAGTCCAAATACAATAGTATAAGGTTTCCTATAACGCGTGTACGAATTCGTATTTTAAGAATTCCCGGGAAAAATAAATTACACGAATGGAATGAATATGGGTGATAAATAAATATATGTCACTTATTTTTATTATATTTAATGTTGTATGACAAAGTAGATACGTGAATGCTGATATTTTTATTTGGTGACCAGACGTTTGCTCAAATGATACTAGCACATATGACATTGACACACACTGACAGTAACACACATGTTTAAGCACAAATAGAGAACTACATGATGATTTTATGATCCAATTAGTGCTTTATGATTTATTTTAATCATACTATTTCGAAATATTTTCCGGATTGCGTTCTACGCTTGGTGTTGTAGGGTTTTGTGTACTATTGTCGGTATGTGCCAGTGTCGTTTAGGGAAACGTCTAGGGATCTTTCATTTTTGTGCTGTACAATTTCGCGAAAATTTCTATCGATTTTACAATTAGTTCCTATTCAGTTAGAAGTTTGTATTTGTGATTGTAAGATGATGAATCAGATGATCTGAGACCTCAGACGATCAGATGATCTGATGATATGTGATGATCTTTGACTATCTGAATCATTCAGATCGTCAAATGAATAAAGAAAGTTACAATTACAAAATCATCATCATTTTATCATTACACGTGTTACTGAAATATAACAGTCATCACCGATAATGAGTTTGTTTTCATTCAAACCGGGACAAATATTTAAAAAAGTGTAACTTACCAGTCGCAAAATATAATTGTATAATACTAACCAAAAGTTCTACTAAATATTGTATTTAACAATGAACTTTTTTTTAGTTCATCGTATTGTTTTAGTACCAGAAATGGAATTCCTATTTTAAAAATCGTTATCAAGTTAATATTATTAGAGTAAAACCTTGACATAATGGACTTCGGATATATCAGACAAAATAACTGAATAATAAAAAGCTTGAAAAATTGCTGAAAACATCCTTTTAATGTTATATGTACATGTTTAATTCAAGGTAACCCTTGAAAAAATATCACGCTTGTAAAAAATGTTGCACCTATACATATACAAATAAATTGCATTTCCGGTAAAAAAAATTTTGTTTATTCATTTCTCCCTGTTACGAAGTTTTACTAATTGTAAGTTAAAGTTTAACTTGATCTCTATGAAGTGGGAGAGAATTATGATAAAATCAATACAATTTAATTACAATTAAAAATTAAAATGAAAAATTAGAAAATGTCAAATTTTTGGATAAAATTTAAATTTTTTTTCTAATTTTAAATTAATTTTTTAATTTTGTTCTCCGTTTCTGATAAAATCCCGTTGCTCCACCTGCTCCATGTTCCCGCTCCTGCTCCACTCTAAAACCCTGTCAAAAACTCATATCAGAATAAAACTGTATAAAGCACAACAAGCAAAAACGCGTCGACGCATTTACATAGATCACTTAATTTTCATTCTTCGATACACCCGCGCTTACGCTCACGCTCACGCCCACTCTCAAACACGCTCACCTCACACAAACCCCACTTCCAATTAATACCCCAATACAACAATTCCAAAATCTCTTCAGCATCCATTTCCCCAAAGACCACAACTATCCACGGACAGTTCGGACCCCGCATTCGTGCCATATTTCCGACGCCGTTCAGCATTCGCGATTGCTCAACATGGGGGATTCCCTGATGCGTTTCGCATTCGAGATCGCCATTTTTCGCAACCGATCCGCCGGCAATTTTGCGTTTCGCATGCAAAACGCATTTTCGCAACGGTTACGCAACCGATCGATCAAAAAACGAAAAGTGGCGCGAAACTTTCACCGGCTGATAGGGTTTCCGCCGGAAATTTTCGGGGTTTTCGTTATCGCAGTTTCGTTTTGCGCGTTTGCGATGAAGTGTGTATATAATAACGTGTTAGATAAGTAAATAAGTCATAACTGAATGTGTCTGAAGGATAAGCTAATTATAGACGTAATAAATTTAGGAATAGATTAATTTGACGTTGGAAATGTTGTGTTGTTCGGTATAAGGAAGAATTTGAAAATCATAAAACTGAAAATTTATTAGGTTTTTCAAGCGCGAAGAATAATATTAGATACAAACACAATTTGTTATTTTTCATTATCAATACATGCAGTTAAGATATAACTCATAACTAGACCTTTGTGAATTGCAAAGAAACATTGTATTTATAAACATTCAAGGAAAGAAATGAAATACTACAATTATAACAAAACGAACGGTTCTTTGTAATCGTAGCATTCCATTAACTATTGATTTCATTCCACATACTAGTTGTTTGTGATTAAACTCAATTCTATAATATAATTGTGATAGTTTTTAATTTGTCGATGTCTTCTGATAACCTAGTTTCGATTGTCAACAAGTAAATTGTCCTAAAATAAATACTGAATGAACTTGTAATTGAAATTTTTGCTCTATTTAACTATTTTTTACTGGTCAAAGATCAGTAATACTTTCTTACATATTCAATATTAATTCAGTTATTTTATTAATAAATATGACTGAATCAATAAACAAATATTATTTGAAAACAACGTAAACGTTGTTTTAAAATAATATTTGATAATTATGATTATAATAATAAATTATTATAATCATAATTATCAATAGGAATTATTCAGAATTACTACGCATATTGACTTCGCCCTATAAACCCTAAATAATATTATTACAGTCATTAATATAAAGTAATTTTTTATTTTCATAAGCATCAATTGATACTCACGAAAACCAAAAGTTTAGTGTATTTTGACAAACTGTCAAAAAACATTAAACCTTACAAATAAGTACCAATCCGAAACGTTAATTCGTTAATTTTTCGCAAGCGATCATTTTCGATTTTCATCATGAAAAATTACGGTTTTTTTCGCGCGGTTTTTTTTAATATGGCCGCTGTCCGGACAAGATGAGGTCACATATTATAATATGAATGTTTGTTTCATTGTCGTACGCAGTTCCCGAACTATGTTTAAATTATTTTGTTTTTGCAAACGACGTTTCGGCGCCTCCATAGAAGCGTGAATATTATGCATACGCAAATTGACAGGTGTCGCCAATCTTTTTTTTAATTCGGCCGTTCTAGTGCGTTCGTTTTGTATAAATGTATCGTGATATTAATGGGTTGTTGTTATTACGAGGCTGGGTATTATTGTCGTTATGTATCGTTATTGATATTGTCGAAATTAAAAAGTAATTCGTGACAGTGAAAAATATACACTTTTCATTTTGAATTTAGGTTAAAAGTAAATTGTTTGTAAAAAAATAATAAATTACCGGTAATTATACAATGAAATCTCTATACAATACCTTTCAATGTTGTGAAAGGTTAAAAACATTGTTATGTGTGATAAAGTATAAAAAAACTTGAATATTTAAGAATAGATATTGTGATCGTTTACTAACCGCTCTAATTGTAAATGTTGCTTAACTTCGGTGTTTGACAATACTAAAATATTAATGAATGTACTAGGAATATCATTACCGGTAAACTGGTTTACCGGTAAATGACCCAAATAACAGTTCGGTCATTTACTGGTAAATTTTCAATATTCACTGGTTAATTTTTTTAAGTGTTGTTTTTCGGAAAATATTTTTTGGAACAGTCGATTTTCGTAAGTGTACAGTTTTTTGAGAAAGTATTTTTGGTTTTACAGTTTTTTCGACTTTTCGTTATTTTTTCCGGTTTTTATTTAAAATTTAATTTTAAAGGTAAACCGGTGATTACTAAAAAAAAATACCGGATTATCGTTAATTAATAATTATTGTAAATCTGACACCCCTAGATTCTACTAATACAAAAAAAATTTATTTGATTAGACATTTTACAATCAATAACGAACTCAATGAAAATATTTGTTCATTTTCATCTCAAATTTATTTCTAGCGTTCGATATAGATAATAATTCGTAAACAGTGCAACATAGAAACTTCACAACATCAACACATGAACGTTTGGTTTTTCAGAGCAGCAAAGCAAGATTTTATCACACAGGATCATTAGAGTATATACGGTGGAAAGAAGCAAAAAAATGTAGTTAATTTGATTCGAATTTATTGCATACTATACGAGAGTCTACTGTAATTGTGAATCGTTTAGTTATTTTGATGTTAATGTCAGCAATGGCGCGCTCTAGATCGAGTCACGGGAGATCTGCTTATTTATTTACCACCGTTATTGTTGCTTCATCGATGTCCGAGACAAAATTCAGACATATAATTCAAACTGAAACAAAAAAACAGATTGAGTATAATTTCGAATAGTTTATGTCGATTTAATTAGGAAGGTTTGTTTTTTTTTACTATGAATAAACGGAAAATTTGATAGGTATCTCGAAAATTAGTCTAGTCTAATGGTAAGTACTTTTGTCTAGGTTTACTTTAAAAAAATCACTATCAGAACACTTTTCATAGTATAAAATATAAGAACTATAGGTTTTTAATGAAATATTTCATTGATTACTATGAGAAAGGTCTTAATAATACTTTCCGATGATTGAATTTGAATTGCAAAATCTGCAACATATAATGGTATACACTCTAGTGGAGATATGATTAAATATTATATTAACAGATGAATGTTTAAAATTAACCATGAATCCTAACCTAGTTTTGTTTGAATCGACAAATAGTAGAACCTAAAATATCAACGATTTATCATCGTCATAATTACGATTTGATTCGACTTCAAATTCAACTATAGAAATGTATTATCAACAAGGATTCATAATGCTAAATTAAATTGATTAATTTAACAACTCGCTTAATAATATTTTCCTATAGTTGAATTTGAAGTATAAAAACTGTATTACTAAAAAATAGACCATAATTTTCTTTCAATTCACCAAAATTCAATAGAAAATCTATGCAAGGGTGACCACGGGCCGCGATATGAACACCCCTGACCTTCATCAGCCAGTGTGCAATCATAAAGCAGTACGTATAAATACAGTTCACGTGCGACTCGAATAGTTCATTAAAACAGTAGGACACAGTTTAACAACACTGCGCTCTTCCTCACATCTAATAAACCGTTAAAAAAATACATTACACATCAAATACAAATAGAAATAAATCGAAGGTTTCGCCAATATGAAGTTAGAAATTGTTGTAATCTTCGTGGCGTGCTTTGCATATGCCGCTTTCGCCAACGACAACATTCGTGAGTATATAATTATTTTTATTTCTATGAATAATTTGCGTTTGTAATTGAACAATTATTACTTGTATGAATTTTTGGATATATGTCTAATGCGTGGGAATTTAATTGTGCATTGTGATTTATTAACAACCAGGTCAAGTTCGATTATGGTTGATATATTCAAATTTTGTCAATGAAATATTATGATAGTGCACAATGATTGTTCGTGACCAAAATGTATCACATCATGATGCTGCGTTTTGAAAAATTAACATCATACAATAATATCATCGACACGTTTAAATACAATAAACAACACGTGTTTATAATAATAAAATCTTCATCTTCGTGTTTATTATTTTGATGCTTACATGTAAGATATAATGATAATGCATTAAAGAGAAGCAAGGCTCGTGTGACCTCATTGATTTTCTTCAAATATACGAATGTTTTTGCTGTGTTGATTTTTCGAATATTTGACATACTAACGAAAATATCCGTTAGTTTATGCGCTTAATTATGTTTTGGCGATTTTCATTAAGCGAAAATTTATGTGTGTGATTTTCATGTTGCGAATTTCATCATTATTCAATGACGAACTGCATTTTGAATAATGCGAATTTATAAAGCGATGTGAAAAAATTTAAAAGCACTGTTATGTATTTTGCATACGATAACGAAACTCGGAGTGAAATCATCATCGAGCAGTACCACTATGTTTATGCACATTGATTTTTTTTGTTCCATTAATCAATTTTCCAAACACTGAAGTATTTTGGGATCAATTGCGTTTTTTTTAAATTTTCATTGATCGCATTTTATTATTATATCGTTGAAACCTATCAATGATATACGCAATAAAATTTCAATAAATATTAAAATTTGAAATATATAATTAATATTAAAATTGTTTCATTTCCAAATTTTCATTATAAGGTTTAATTTGATTTAAACTTAAATGGAAATAAATCAATTTTGTCAAATTTCATTATGCGCCCGATTGTATGCAAAGCTCTTTACATGATATTGCGAAATTATATAAAACGTTTTAGAGATGATTTTAAATTTCCGATTTTTTTTGTTGTTATTTTCAGCTGCTGAACCTGAGCCATTGATTAGGAATGAAAAGGAATGCGCATATCAAGGGGGGATTTGCTCTTTCGTACAAGAATGCCCAGAAGGTTCCCTGACTGCTGTCAAGGGTCTTTGTCCGCAACAACAGTACATGGGTGTCGAATGTTGTTACGGAAGTAATGTGTATTACTAATATTCAAAATTTGAAAAACAAGTATTTTATTTTTTTAATGTTTTATAAAACATTTTTTATTCAAATCATGAATTGTCATGAGACGTTCACCGACGATTTTCTTGCATGTTCAGCTTTTTTTAGAATCATCGTAATCATAACATTATACTTTGATATGACGATTTTGTTGAAAAGTCCAGTTTTTTATTCTGTCTCATAGTGTTATTTTCTATTTTTCAAATCGATACATAATTACATAAGATTATTTTCTATACATCGAACTATTATATAACATTTATATTTTCTAATTTTTGTATTCGACATATCGAACTTAAATCCTATAATATGGACTTATATAAAAATGCGTATTTTGTAAAATTTTCAACGCAATTAATCCACCCGAATCACCTGAAAATTTATACGTTTATATAACTTTTTCAAAAAAAATTCTTCGCAACATCATCTTAAAAGGCTACTGTAAAATTATACGACTTCACAAAAAAAACTTCAATATTCTTCTCCTAGTTATTAATTAACGTTACGTAAATTCTCTCGTTCGCAGCAGTTTCATATTGCTAAAAGTTCCACAATTCATAATGGAATCCGAACTTTTCTTTTTCAATATTGAAAAAATATACGAAACTACGTCAATTTTCTCATTACTCCACCTCCGAACGGGGCCTCATTGTTTCACCGTCTCGCTTCGAACCTCGTCAATTTTTATTTCATGCCCCATTTCAACGAGACTCAAAACATTTTAGCGAGAAGTCATAAAATTTGTTTCATTTACGCTAACATAAAATGTATAACGAAGCCCATACATAATGCCAATTTGTATACCCCGCGAAATTCACGCATATTCCGACTCACCATAATCGTTCACTTGCCGACAGTGGTGAATAAATAATGAAATATTGCTCATTGTCTTTTTGCTTTCGTTTCGCACACTTCAAATGTGCATCGGGAAACGTGCCGAAGCCTCCTCGAGACTTGAAGCATTCCAAGAAGGATGTTTTCTTTATAATAGCTGAATGTATTCCGATAATTCGCGAAACGTATCCGTTTTTTGCAATGTCAATTAAATTCGACATACGCACAGATGCATCCATTACCTCCTTGACCTGTCATTGTATTGTCAAACCAATTGTTGGCCAACCAAAGGTTGAGGCCGAATCCATCGTTGACACGCGTTTATGCAATTCGACTTCGAAACATCAAAACAGCAGCTAAACGTCAATTGATGGGTTAATTCGTGGCGTTGCTCAATCTTTGTCGGTCAATATGTCACAAAAAGCATATGGCATCTGCATGTCTATAATATATCGTCTGTGTATTTATCTGTTTTTATAGCATCTTTCATTGTTTCAGTTCCGCTCTCAAGAAAATCGTGCAAGGCTCGTGGTGGTGAATGCAGAACCGAAGAAGAATGCCATAATGGACCCAGAACATCGGGAGAATGTCCCAATGACGACGAAGTTTGCTGTGTTTTGGTTAATTGAAATTTTTTAATGTATTTTTACATCGATCATTTCAACAATTCCACATTGTAAAAAAGAACCAAATAAAACTAAACTAGTCTAAATTTTCATCATGAAAAATCATTAGAAATTAAGTTTATTCGACATTATTACATGTCCATTTTATTTATATTGTAAATTTTTCGAATTGTATCACATGAATTAATAAATAAAATCGAATACCCAAATTTATTTTTACATGGTTTTAAAATAAGACGGTTCAATAAAAGAGCCGATAATTTTTTTTAAATTTAACGCAATGTAAAAATAAAAATACATATATATTATTATTATGTCACAATGGTAAGATCTGGTCCAAGTCAATATACAGATATTAAATGAAAATTTATGATATTGAGTTTATTCGACATTATTATATGTGTCCATTTTATTTATATTATCAATTTTTTGAATTGTATCATATGAATTAATAAATAAAATCGAATACCCAAATTTATTTTTACATGGTTTTAAAATAAGACGGTTCAATAAAAGAGCCGATCATTTTTTTTAAATTTAACGCAATGTAAAAATAAAAATACATATATATTATTATGTCACAATGGTAAGATCTGGTCCAAGTCAATATACAGATATTAAATGAAAATTTATGATATTAAGTTTATTTGACATTATTATATGTATTATATGTGTCCATTTTATTTATATTATCAATTTTTTTAATTGTATCACATGAATTAATAAATAAAATCGAATACCCAAATCTATTTTTACGCAGTTTCAAAATAAGACTGTTTAAGTAAAAAAGCCGATCATTTTTTTCACTTAAAAATTAAGAAATATATATTATAATATTATATTATACCACAATAGTGAGATCCAGGTAAGCCAATATTATATATTAAATGAAAATCTGCAGTGTTTTTTTAACGATTTTACATGGAAAAATTTCGCCACATTACACATTTTTTATAGAGTATACGTTATATGTACATATATTTGGATGGAAATTCTACACCTATCTTCAATTTTTTATGGTCACTATGACATTTTTTTGCACGGAAACAAACACATATATTTTTCGAACATATCCCCCACCAAAAAAGAGACTCGAGCGTACTTTCAAAATAAAGATAACACCCGAACTTTCAATAAACAAACAACAAAAAAAAATCACAAGCCGCCGAAAAACATCGAAAGATCCAACGCGACAATTACGAATTCCCACACAACGCGCACACGTGGGAAGTCAAATATGTGCGCACTGGATCACCTGCACAAACGATAAAAAATCATCGGTCATCACGTGTAATTTTCGCACAACAACACCTCACTGTCTACCTTCAAAGTGAACTCCTCAGTTCGGGCGCAATCGGACCAATGCGACGGACTGATAAGAGACGTTTCCCACGTCCTAGAAAATACGTTTTCGATTCGTGTTTGCGCAAGGGGAAAAAAATTATCTGGTGTTTATATTACACGTGCACCCGATGTGGAGGCACACATGATGATTGTCCACGTTATCGTCCGAAATTTGTTTCGCTGGTTTGTGATGTCGGCGTGAGGGGTTTCGCGCTTGCAATGCGTCTGGGTCCCGCCGGGTTTGTTGTTGGATTTGATGATATTATGGTTGGTTTGGATAAGGATGTAAATATGTATGGTCGGATTGTTAGTTCGGAGTTTGGTCAGCTCGAGATTTATGAGTGGATTTGTTTTTGAAAACTGGAAAAAATTGTGTGAGACTTTATATCGTTTGTCTGAATTTGATGATTCAATTTTTTTGAATCGAAATTGGATACGAGATAAATCTATATTGATTTTGTATATTAATAGATCTTTGATTAATAATTAATTCATTATGCCTCAATTTTCAGTGTATCCATACTGATTGTGAGCTTAAAATGAAATTCAATTGCTAAACATATTAATTATCAAATTTACACAATTCGTAATTACTTTTATAAGTAAAGCTTCTTTCGTGATATTTCAAAAAATATGACTTCAATTCGATCTTAATTAAGCCAGTATTTTTATATATTTAAAGATAAATTCTAGCATATATTTTATTAAAATTACAAAGCTTCGAAAAAACTCGAATTTTTATTATTACTAGGAAAATAGACTAAATAAAATTACTAAAAATCTAAATATGGAAGACGGGAAGTATCATGAGTTCGTGGTCTATCTCAATATTATTTTGTCTATAAAAAAATAACGAATCACGAATGTCACCTCATTTTTACGAAACCTTAAAATCGAGCAGAAAAAATTAACATTTTACTTTCATGGTTATCCAGAACTCTAACGGAATCGTCAATATTGAAAAGAACCGACGATGATTTTATCATAACATATAAAAGGTGAGGAAAATTGGACAGAATCTGACTTCGTAACGAGCAACATCCCAAAAAACAAGTAGGTAACTGGAAGTCTCTAAAAATCAAAATCATTGGACAACCGATTTGTCTTCGCCTTCAAAATTTCACCGAGATGTATTATATTATATAATATATCTCGAATAATTTATATACATTTCGATATAATTTCAAAATGAGTCTGATAAACCCAATTGGGTGACTCACAATCAGACAAACTTTCATACTTATAATAATATTTCATAGATATATTATAATATGTATATGAGTAGCCTGTTTACAAAAACGGCTTAAACCACTTTACAAAATTTTTCACGACAGCTGATTTTTTGTATCTCCTGAAGTTTTTAAGTTATTGCAATTTTTCTTTTTTGAGCTGATCATCTTTTTCATACGGTTTTCATCAACTTTTTTAAGCAAGCGATACACCACCAGATCGGGCTTCTCGTGTAGAACAAGAATCCATCAAAAAATGAAAACCGATCCAGGGTGGCTTAAGCCGTCTTTGTAAATAGGCTATTCATATATTCTAAGTCATTTTGAAATTTTAATATCACATTGCTGTATTGATTTCCAAGAAATAAAGCTGTACTCGATAGCTTGACAACTATAAACAACAGAAATCGAATAAAAATTAAGTTTCGAAAATTTCACAAGATTTTCTAAGTATTTACAAACTTTCAAGGCAAAAAAATAATATTGAAAAATCTACACCACTTGAAAGTATTCAGACGTTTTGTTTTTGTTTCCGCGAAAACGGCGGCACACAACGAACTGAAATTTTTCCGACAAATTATCGCCGCCATGAAGAAGCCTACAAACATTTTCTTTTGTCTTACGATATCGAGATAGGAAAATTTTCTGGCACGTTAACAGTATTTAATGTGCCGGGGAGCTTTGCAGATCGCTCCGCAGGTATCGAAAACTATCAGCAAAGTGAATTCGAATAATTTTCGTAAAACACTCGATTATCAAAAAATCATAAGGTAAGTTTTAATAAATTATAACTATTCAATGCACAACTACTATTTTTCAGCGCTTTATTTATGCATTACATACATATACATACATCTTATGAGTTATTAAACTATGCGTTTTTTTAATATTTCGATTTGTTCGGGTAGTTGAATTTATTATAAATTTATAATTTATAATTTATAAATTTATATTTATAATAAATTGAAATTTTAAAAATTGATCTCGTTGAAACGGTTTTATTATATCGATGCTTGAAACAAATTCAAAAAGCGAAAAGCGCCAAAACATTTTATTATAAATCGATGCTTCTTACCCACCCGATCAATAAAAAAAGTATTTTTGTCGCGAATATCTTAACCTTTCCCTTACGGTGCTAAAAACAGTCTATGCGTTCCGACGGTATGTATTTTCGATATCATATGAAAAAGTGATCTAAAACACTAGATCACTGATCACTATGATCACTTTTTCATATGATAGATCTTTAGATCACTTTTTCATATGATATCGAAAATACATACCGTCGGAACGCATACTGTTTTTAGCACCGTAAGGGAAAGGTTAAGAAAAAAATTTGTGTGATAAAAAAAATGATGACTATTCGGTAAAGGTTAAATTTTTTTTTTTTTCGAAAATTTTCCATTTTGCCTATAAATATGTAAATTATTAAATTTTTTATTCTATCAATTATTAAAATGTCGTTTTTTAAATAAACTTTAACGCGATTAAATCAAATATTGGCTAAAAATTTTAATTCAATACATTTTTATTTTTGTATAAAATAGTTAGAGCTCTTCAAAAATTGTATATTTTTTCAAAATATCATTATTTTATTATAATTTTTATACCATTCAAACGAGCAGAAAATTTAAATCCAATCACACTTATACATATTTGTACCCAAATTTTGCAATTCGATTAGATATCTGAATGTTTGATACATCAATCGAAAGAGCTTTAAATAGAGATGTTTTTAAAAATACTTCGAACGTCGTTTATTTAAAACAAGAAATTACAAAAAATTCTAGTTCCCTTTTACAAGATTTCCTTTACAATTCTAGTTTTCCCTTTTAGCAAGTTTTTTATAACCAACGATGTATTTTAACTAGTTTTGTGTCGATACAAATGTTTTCATTCATATTTACGGATTTAAATCCGTAAATATAAATGAAAACGTTTGTATCGACACAGCGTTTCCCAAACTATGTTCCGCGGAACACCAGTGTTCCGCGTAGCCAAATTCGGTCTTCCGCGGAGCCTAAACGAACCAAAACGGAAGTACGATGAAAGTTATTTAAATTTCGGATTTACTTATATTGGCGATTCAGATGCTCCTGATGCAATATGTGTTTTGTGTCAAAAAATACTCGCAAATATTAAGTTCTTTGACTCCAGCTAAACTTCGCAGGCACTTCGAAACGACACACTCTGATTAC
The DNA here is from genome assembly GCA_009617725.1 of Hydropsyche tenuis. NCBI lineage: Eukaryota > Metazoa > Arthropoda > Insecta > Trichoptera > Hydropsychidae > Hydropsyche > Hydropsyche tenuis. Next base: position 56,053 of record VTON01000211.1, on the reverse strand, counting down.
AAAGGAAAAGACATGCAATTTTTTAAGAGACAACGTAATTCACTAGAAAACTCAAAATTTTAAATGATTACAATGGCTAGAACTGAAAATGAAAGTTCAATAGAAGCGTCTTATCGCGTGAGTTATCATATTGCACTCACTGGTGAATAGGCATTCTGATTTCTCGATGATTTTAATTTCTCGAGAAATAAGAATTCTCGATTTCGCTACTGAAATTTCTCGAAAATTTTCAAGAAATAATAAGCTACGTGTTCCGTCAAAATATTTGGATTTGCCAAGTGTTCCACCGCTGAAAAAGTTTGGGAAACGCTGCGTCTACCGAATTACTTTTCATTTGAGTATTATTACTTTTTCAAGCGCAAGATTTTGAATTTTTTTCAAATCAAAATAAACTCGATAACTATAACACATTGTACTATGTTATTATATGTTTTATTCAAAATGTTCCAAACAACACGAATTAATCAACCTCTTTAAGACTTTAAAGAGACCTTTGTAACACCTCATATAATAAATTCATCATCATCATTCATCCACCAAAAAAACCGAAGCTTTCTCAACACCACCAAAATTTTCACAAATCAAACGTTCAAATGGCCTCATATAATATTCAACATCAAACACGAAATCAAGACCTCATTGATTCTTAGATGACGAAACTATCATGATAAGGAACGTGTCGTATGGGGGGCGCGCGCTCCAGGTGGCCGCGTGGGAACGGGGGCAGGTGGGGCTCTGCCCCACGCTTTCCCACGGGGCCCCTTTTCGTGGGGGGAGGGGTGCCCTCCCGCGATTTTTCGATTGCTTGCTGTATGGGTGTCGTAGGTGCGAATTTGTGGTTGGGGTCCGAGATTGAGTCTCGGGGTTTTGGAAGTCGGGATGGAAGGTCGGGTGGTCTGTTGGTTGAATGTTGTTGGTTTTTGTGAATGTATTCGTTGGTGGTTTGAGTTTATGGGTGTGCAATTCGGTCGGAAGGAAGTAGAAGTTGGTCTGTGATAATCTCGAGAAGGATGGTTGTTGATACTTTCGAAAGTTATTTTTTAAGTGTGAAAAATTGGATGGCGGAAAATAATTTTTCTGCAATGTTAATATAACATAGAATTTATATAAAAACTGGAAAAAATTAGGTAAATTTTAAGATTTTGAGATTCAACGAGAAATTTTATCGATAAATTTTCATAAAGGCGTATACAACCGATGCAAATTCGCTGTCGATATTACAACTATTGAAAACTGATTTTGAAGACTTCGACCATATTTTAAAACATGGACGTTGGTATACAGAACGTATTTCTAACATAAAACCGATTTCAGATTTTTTGAAACTCAGGTCCTTTTTTATTTCCGATATTCATATGAAAATGATGATATAAAAAAAAATCAGAAGCAACTCAATAAATGCCTATACACATTCGTATACGCTCTCAAACCCTCACCTGCTCCCTCACCAGACACGCTCACCATGGCGTTTCACCCTCAACCGACGTTCAAAAACCGACCCGCTAATAACTCAAAACCATCCGAAACTATCACAACAATCCCCAGAACAAACACTCCATTCAACCGCCCAAACACCTCCCACCCACAAAGGGGAAACTCGCGAGATTCCATCACACACCAAACACCAGATAACCCGCCAAGTGTCGAGCAAATCCAACGTGAATCTTCCCACGCCCGTTTCGACCCACCAACTGTACCTAACACCTCCCGTCCACAAAGGGGAAGCTCGCGAGATTCCGTCACACACCAAACACCAGATAACCCGCCAAGTGTCGAGCAAATCCAACACGAATCTTCCCACGCCCGTTTCGCCCCACACGAATTTCGCCACACCAACTGTACCTGACTCCCCCCGGCCATCATCAAAGGCGCTGCGTCTTTGTCCATTGTGCGGCATGTGCACGTGGGGGACCATGGGGAGAAGCCATCGTGCAACATTATAAATGCGGAGCCTTTTATCGAGGAGTCGCGAGGACAAACAGCGGTGTTCTCCCCTGCAAATGTGCGCTTTTCCATTGATTCCTCGGGTGTGGTAGTTTTCCTCCTTCCGCTATGTCCACTCGGATGCGTGGGATAGTTCAATATTAGGTTCCGTTTTTTTGGGGTTACCCCTTTATCGAAGGGTCTCCCCTTGGTGTGTCTTTGAAGTGTTTCGTTTTAGATTTAGCGATTGGATGTTTATGTATGAAGTTTTTTGAGGGATTGGAACGATTAGTAATTGATGATAATGAATATATGTGTGGTGATTCAGTTAGTATTAAAAAAATCGTTGTTTGTTTTATTATTGTGCTTATTATAGGACAATTTTTTTTAAATTAAATTTATCGATTGTTTTGAAATTAAGAAGTATATTATGTTATTCGATCAGTTGTTAAATAGGTGAGAAAATGTGTATGAAGTGTAATATTATATATGTTGCAGTCCGTGTATATTATAATATTATCAGTCCATACATTATATAATATATTCGATCAACCCAAAATTTCGATCAAAACAAAGGGAATTGTCGAATAAATCTAATCCAACCTAACCCAACCCAATCCAACATTATCTAACCCAACTCAACCCCCTTAAATGTGTATTTATGACCAATCTAAATATAAATGGACTGACCTGGACTGCGACATATGTATATAAACTTTCAAAGCTGTCAGAAATGTATTGGATATTATCACCATGTGCAGTTTATAAATTTTTTAAAAGCTTATAAAAATAAATTCAAATCGATTGGAAATATATCAACAGTTCAAGGTTGAAAGAACAGTAATTGGATGGTTGATAAGAGTTTATAAATGAAAAACGTAGTATAAACAGTTACGCACACGACAAAATAATTTGTTTATTAAGACGAGTTTACCTATATAAAAAATGCCGCGGAAAACGTTTAATACGAAACTGAAGAGACCAAAGAATTTTTTTCGTGATAAAAGAATTTTATATAAAACGTCATAGTATACATACATAGTATTTCTTAGGACCGCAGTATTATTTATTGCTAACAGATTTTTCATGTTAAGCTTTTACGTGCTAAACGATTTCCACTATAAATCAACATAATTTTCAGTGTATAAAATGTCTACTTGGGAACATGGTTTTTTCAAAATTTATTAAAAGCTCTGATTTTTTTTTTCTTATAGTCTAATAAAAAAATTATAGTTTTGATGGATTCGATTACTAAACATAGTATCATCCCTTGCTAAATGAAATCAAGTTCAACGATATGTGCATGAACAAACCGAGCTACTTGTTGCTTAACTTGTTGATGCGTTCAAACGAATTAAATGACGTTATATGACAGTAATTTTTGAAAGCAATATGAATTTGATTTTCGAATCTAGCGAAAATGTGTTGGATTTCAATAGTCTGATCCTGTTTATAAAATCAGAGATTATTTACTTCCGAAAGTAACATAAAAAAGCGTGGGAGAATAACTGTTTCGTTTCCCCTCGCGAATCTGGACATAAAGGGACAAAGGGCACGACTATTGTACAGTGAACCCTGAACTTAACTACACCCTCCCTATATCGTAAACTTGTTGATTCCTTACATTACAAATGATGTCCGTCAGACTAAATTTATTTGAGCATAGTTTATATTTAGCAAAATATACACTTTGTATAAGGTTAAATTAACTACGCATCACATCTTTTGATGATACGAAACTGAATATTTATCGACGTGATTGAATTTCAATAAAATAACATCTTCCGATCTGAAATTCTCTTTACAATCAATAGAATAATTAAAGATAAATAAATTTTCTGATACGTACATTAATGATAATACACGTGTTTTCAATTAATAGTCGTTCCGCCAATCTAGTACCATTTGATCACAAATGATTCCTGGCAGATTTATATTGCATAAATTGATGACGTTTAAAAAGCAAATTACGAACTCTTTGATGCATCAATCTTCCTGGTTCGAGAAAAATTAACGACGGAACAATAAAAACCATTATAAAAGTCAGAAAAACTAAATCAAAATCGCTCATGATTTACAACTGTGACGAATCAATTTCCACTATATTTAAATAATAGTTTATTAGAATTATTTTAAAATTCCATTATACTTTAATAACTTTTATGCGAGTTCTAATTTTTTTTGTTATATCATTGTTTTTACAATCCAATATGAAAATCATCATATTTAAAACATGAATTTTTCTTCATCCACAACCAAAAAAATACAACTCGAATACTAAAATTTTACAATTAGACCGACGGCAAATCAGACCACCTTTCCATCTAATGACCGCACCACAAAATTGATTTATTTCCATCACATAACACCCCGATAAAATCGCAAATCTTCAAACCGACACGAAAACGAACATCCCTTTCAAAGGGCCAAACAAATCTTCCACCATCAACGGCTCCGATTCATCCACCCCTATACTAACGATAAATCGGGGCTCAGCTGTACCGTCATTGACTGTCAGTGCTAAACTTGTTCCCAACAACGGATTGAACATCCCCCGTATAGCATTTTCTTCGCCACCCCACACAGTATGGAATCTTACGGTGTTCAGGTGACGAGGGGGATTTTTTGAATTCCTCCCCCTTGGTTCGTTAACGTTTCGCGTATTGTCTGTTGCACACACACACGTATGGGGTCGACAAAGAAAAAATTAATATACGGACATTATTGTAATTTCGTGTTGAGGGAGAGCGACGAATGGGTTCGAGTGCGGATAAAGAAAACGGATAGTTTCTGTGCGAGTCAGGATTGTGAAAATTGTCGGGTTTGATTTCGCGATTGAAAGAAATTGTTTGGGCTGTCCGTCATTTTTCAAGCTTTTATTAATTTGACTTGTTAATTTCACTTTGAATACTCGTGTTATTGTCGTTGCGAAACATAAACTTTCTTAGAATTAGAATTTTTGAATGCATCGATTACTGAAGTTGAGTAGTAAATGATGTACATAATCTGAACATGGAAGTTGATATGAAACTGTTTAGAAAAGAATAGTTATCATTGCAAACATAAACTTTCATTTAAGTAATCTTTCTTAGAATGAGGATTTTTGAATTAATCGATCACTGAAATTAAAAAATAAATGATGTGGTATGTGAACATGGACGTTGATATGAAAGCATTCAGAAAGGGATAGTTATTATTATATTATATTATATTATATTATTGCAAAACATAAATATTCATTTAAATAATCTTTTTAGATTTAGGCTTTTCGAATTAATCGATCACTGAAGTTGAGTTATAAATGACGTGTTTGAACATAAACGTCGATATGAAACTATTCAGATAGGGAAATTTATTATTATTGCAAACATAAACTTTCATTTGAATATTTTTTCTTAGAATTTGGTTTATTGAATGAATCGATTACTGATGTTGAATTTTATATGACGTGGACTGAACATTAACGTTGATATGAAACTATTCAGAAAGGGATAGTTATTATTTTTGCAAACATAAACTCTCGTTTAAATAATCTTTTGCTTATTGAATGAATCGATCACTGATGTTAAATTTTAAATGACGCGGTCTGAACATGGACGTTAACATGAGATGATTCAAAAAGGTATAGTATCTTTTTAAGTATTCAAACTTACTAATAATTACCTCTCCTCATCATCATGCAATTAAACTGTATCTAAATTTTCAAACTTTTCAATAAAATACATTATAATCAATTTTTAACACATCGAAAAACGAGTAAACCCATCCTTCGATTTACGCGGTTCTGTCAAGCAAAATATATATTTTTTAATAAGGATATTTTGAATTTGTCAAAAAAAAAATAATCAAAAAAACGGATGCAGGTATGCGAAATTATTATTAAGATCTTTGTCATAATAACTAATGAAATTAACGAAAATTTATAGTAATGAATTTAATCAATTACTATGACAACGATCTTAATAATATTTACCCATAGTTGAATTTGAAATGTAAAACGTTAGATTTGAAGTGCACTGTTGTCGAGCATCTGGGTACCTTTTTGGACTTTAGCAGGACATGGATTAATAACACTCTCCCATAATTGAATTTGAATTGCAAAACGTTGAATTTGAAATTTAAAAACCATTTTTACGCGATTTTCGTTTCGGAACTCTCTCATTTTTATACGAGTTCATAGTCTTTTTTACGCGGTTCATCACAGAACGTATCTACCACATAAATCGGAAAATGGGTGCATAAATAAACACACACCCGAACCAACCAACCTTCCACCATACTCACTACACATTTTCAAAACAACAAAGATCCCAACGCCCGACCCACCACAGACAAAAACCCCCAAAGAGGCGACAAACCATCGCGAAACCAAAGAGGCGACCCTCTGAGTGCGACTTTGCGACGGCGTCAACGGCGTCGCAGTCCTCCCAGGGCCCTCTCCTAGGGCCGTCCCTCTTTCAGCACCACCCAATGGCGTGGTCCCTTCAGAGATAACACATTGGCAAAACCATGGACGAACGACATAGCCTGGCCAATGATACGAGGCTGTCCTTGAGGTCGTAATCGATCGGCGAAATGTTTTCGCGGGTGTCGTCTGTTGGCGTCGAACTGTCGCGGGTGCGGTCGGTTATCGGTGGTGATGTTGGGTTGATGGGTAGTTGGTAGTGATTTTTTGGGTTGATGTCGCAGCTTTGGGGTCTTGATGGTGTTTTTTTTTGGTTTGGAATTCATTTGGGAAAGTGATGGATATCGATGTTGGGTTTTTGGGTAGTTGACAGTGATTTTATGGGTTGATGTCGCAGTTACGGGGTTTTGATGCTGTGTTTTTTGGTATGGAATTCGTCTAGAAAAGTGATTAATATCGATTTTGTGATTTTATTGTGTGTTTTTTGGTTTAGAATTCGTACGGAAAAGTGATAGATATCGATGATGCGCCTTTAGGTAGTTGACAGTGATTTTATGGGTTGATGTTGCAGTTACGGGGTTTTGATACTATATTTTTTGGTCTGGAATTCGTCTAGAAAAGTGATTAATATCGATGTTGCGATTTTAGAGATTTTATTGTGTGTTTTTTGGTTTGAAATTCGTATGGAAAAGTGATAGATATCGATGATGCGCATTTAGGTTGTTGACAGTGATTTTATGGGTTGATGTTGCAGTTACGGGGTTTTGATGCTGTATTTTTCGATTTGGAAATCGTCTGGGAAAGTGATGAATATCGATGTTGCGCCTTTAGGTAGTTGACAGTGATTTTATGGGTTGATGTTGAAGTTTTGGCATTTTTATGGTGTGTTTTTCGATTTGGAATTCGTATGGAAAAGTGATGGATCGAAATTTTGGGTTTTTGTGAGGTTGACAGTGATTTTTCAGGTTAATTTTGCAGTTGTAGGGTTTTGATGGTTTGCTTTTCGGTCTGAAATAAGTCTAGGAAAGGGACAGATATCGATTAGATCAAATCAATTTTATAGAATAGTTGATATTTCGATTTTTTTTATAATAAAGTTTTCACACTTGAAATTCAACTTCTAATTCAACTATGGGAAAATATCATTGAGATCGTTGTCATAGTAATCAATTAAATGAATTGCTACGAATTCTTGTCGATTTGTAGAATTTGAAGTGTAAAACCTGTAGTGGATTTATTTATGATTTTTTGTTTACCCAAGTGCTCTTTTATAATAATATATATGGGGGAAACGTTCCGAAGACTACCGTGTAAAATATATAGTGATCATATAAAAATTAAAGTTAGATTCCATCAATATATTTCGATGGAACTTCCATCCAAATATACTTTATAAAAAATGTGTAATGTGACAAAATTTTGACATGTGAAATCATCAAAACATATCGTAAATTTTCATTTAATAATTAAGATTATATACTGGCTTGTTCAGGATATTAACGTTGTGGCATGATAATGATTTTTATTTATTTATTTTTATAAAATTGAAAAAACAGTAAACAATCATTTTTTTTAATCGTGTTATTTCGGATCCAGTGTAAGAAGAGTTTTGGGTGTACTTCGATCTTTTTGTAATAATGGATTTGTTTATGTTTTTTTTTGTCAATATATTTTTAAGATGTATTAGAAAATATTTGACACGAAACTGGAGGGACCGAAATATTTTTAGGCACAAAGTATTTGAATATAATCAATTTTTTCTACAAAACTAAACTAAATTAAAACTATTAAATAATATAAAAATGTGACACTATTCAATAATAAAAATATTAAATTCAATTAACGCTTTTTATTACTTAATCAAAACAATCACAAATATTTCACCCACATACATATTCCTTTAATATAAAACATTGAATAATAAGAACCAAACATAGAGTGGAAATCGTTTGACATATGTATGTATGTAAAACGGAGGGGACCGAAGCATTATTTCATCTTAAAAGTCAATTAAAACTCATGAATGTTTTCTATGTCGCAAAACTTTATTAATTCGTTTTATAAGATAATTGTAAGGCAAGCAGTACATAGGAATTATTGTTGGAATCCAGTAAAAAAAGGGTAATAACATCTGAATGACAGTCGATATATTTTGTTTGTTTGAGATGCGAAATATTTTCACGTTGAGCTATTTTTTTCATATTACATAGATTCACTTCATGTTATCCGATTGTTAAAACGTTTTCCCATTAAACGATTTCCACCATACACAACTTCAACTCCACAACAAAATCTAATTAACAAACAACAAATCCTAAACAATAACTCGACCGATCTCAAAACACACGATTCAAACCCAACTTTTTCATACGAACACAATACAATTTTCCAAACGCAAAATAAAAACGGACAATGGGTCGAAGCAGGCGTTCAAGAAACACCACCGTTGCAGGGGTGCAGCCCTTCACCGCGAAAAGGGCCCTCCATCCCCACTAAGGGCGAGGCGGGACAAGGAGCGGGGTTTTCGAAGCAAACCACTCTCGTCAGCCGCTCGAAGAGGACCTGGTCATCAGAAGACGTCGAAGAAGTCCAAGGCTCGAGGTGGGTGGTTGAGAAGGCCGGTGGTGCTTTTTGTGAAGGGAGTTTTGTGATTTTTAGGCTGTGTGGAACTTCTGTGGAAGAATCGGTGTTTGGATGGTTTTTCGGATAGTTCAGTGCGAAATTTCGGTCGGAATTGTGGTTTTTGTGTTGTTGTGTGGGACTTCTGTCGAAACGATAGTGTGGTTTGGGATTTGGATAGTTATTTGAGTGGTTTTGTAAAAAATTTCAGTCAAGATTTGCGGATTTTTATGTTGTGTGAAACTTGTATTGGGGTGTCGATGTGGTTTGGGGTTTGAATGGTTTTTTGATTAGTTTGGTACGAAATTTTTATAAAAATTGAGGATTTTTGGACTGTTTTGGTTGTTGTGTGAAACTTATATAGGGGCGTCAATGTGGTTTGGAATTAGAAAAGTTATTTGAGTGGTTCTGTAAAAATTGTAAAAATGTGTGAAACTTTTGTTGGGGTGTTGATGTGATTTGGGATTTGAATGGTTTTTTGATTGGTTTGGTGCGGAATTTCTTTCGGAATTGTGGATTTTTAGACTGTTTTAATATAATTTTGTGCATATAAGCGTTTTGTTGCTAAGTGGTTATTATTATTATTTTTAATTATATGAGTTTAGAAAGCAGTGCGTTTGAAACCTTCGAAGAATTTATATCGCGATTTCTAATATTATTATTATTATGAAACATTCAGAAGTCAAAAATAAACACGTTTTCAGGTATAGAAATTGACTAATGATAAAAATAATGTTGGTGAAAATCTGAAATTTTCAAAAAATAGATTTGATATTTTCTGAACGACTCATATAAATATTTATGTTTAATTAAATTTTGGTTAGTTAAATGAGATTTAATGTCGAGAAAATATAAAGTTTTATCCAAGATTATTTTTGTTTCGGGTAATTTTTTCAATTAATTACGATCGATAATTGCATTAAATTAATTAGTTTGTTATATAATTTATTTGATTCGATATGAAGTCAGACTTATTGATTAACATTGAACTAAATTGACTATATGAAGTTTTACTTCCGCCATGTGATAATGCTACGTAACATATTTTCATTGAATTAAAAAGGTGTATCAACATACACCTATTATTCGATTGAACTTAACAATATTGATTTACTAATTAACAAAGTTTAATCATTATATTAAACCTTCTTCAGATGAACCAATTATCTTTTTTATACAATATGATTTTTTTTAAATATATAAAAAATATGTATTATTATGCCACCATGGTAAGATTCGATGCAGGCCAGTGTACTGATATAATTATATGTATGCAATTATAGTTTTTAAGTAAAAAATTTCGATATTTTTTGATGATTTTACACGGCGAAAAATTTTCACATTGCACATTTTTTATAAAGTACATTTGGATGGAAGTTCTATCCAAATATAGTGATGGAACCTACATCTAATCTAAAAAATAGGATCGGGTGTATCTACCAAAACTTTCAAATTCGACGATAAATTATTGAAAAAATATATATACTTTTACATAAATGTTCCACTCAATCAATCACAAATACATCCACTTCGCAACCGACATAAAATTAGCGAAACCTTTGTTTCAAATATGCGGTGGAAACTGCGATCGAATAACATCGAAAAACAACATTACAATATACATAGGTACACAAGTTGTGTAACACAACCATATCCACTTTGCCAGGCAATAAAATCGAAATGCAAGAATATTTTTCCCGCCTTCTCGGTTCCCCGCACATTGTGCTTCACCATCGACACATTGCGAGCCTTTAAATAGTTTATTGTTTTTCTCAATATTGAAAACCTTCGCGTATGTGCGAGGATTCTTGTTTTGAAAATTTACAACTGGAATCGTAAACGCCAAGTCATAACATTTTCCTATCGCGATCGAGTAGAATTGTATTTAAAAAAATTATGAGGAAACAATGTGGTTGTGAGCGGTTAAATATTAATAATTTTTGCCGTTTAAAGGGCGAGTGTTTCTTCTGTGTTTTATGTTGCATAGTTTTGTACGAGAGGGGTGTTTAAATATTATAGAATCTGATTACTACTCGTTGGCGTTGGTTATTTTTGTATTTATCGAGTAATGTTTTCTTAAATGCGAATATTTATGATGGATTGATGATTTGAATTCCCAAAATATCTGTTATTTCAATATGCTATATAAAAATAATAGGTAAATTCATTGTTATGTATTCGTCGATTTATCCTGTCATTTAGAATGCAGAAGTGCTGTATTAAATTTTGGAATTTCTACAGTTTTTCAAATTCAACTATAAGAAAGTATTATTTTTATTGGTTACTTTGACAACGGTTTTTATAATAAGTTTTTATACATAGTTGAATTTGAAGTTGAAAAAGTTGAATTCGAAATGTAAAACTGTAATATTATTTAAATATTTGATAGATAAATTTCGATGAAATATTATGGCAGTTTTTGTCAAATCATGATTGAATTGAAAACATTTTTGATTTTTATGATAATTATCATTCTAGTTCATGTAAGTAATTGACGTATAATTGATGTGCGTCCATATGTAATAATAAATAAAATATAACATTTGAACCAAATATATATTAATCAAAATTAATTAACCAATAAAAATCTACTATTCTTTTTCAAATCGTAAATCATATTGTATATGAACTTAGCGGCCATTTTGTAATATGTGCCATTCCAAATATTTATTAACAGTCGATTCACATTATCAAAAACTATATTACAATCACTTCAGACGTAAAACATTAACAATTTTTCTAACGGAAACTATCATCGAAACAAACCCAGATTATTTTCCTAACATCGAATACCCCAACGGCACTAACGACAACCGATCCGATAAATATAAACGGACTCATTGCGATTTTCTATTTCGACGCCACAATGAGACCAAGTATCGAAAAACTTCCAACAAGAACCATTGAAAAAAACCACACCAACATTCCTTCACAGACAATCGAAACTTCTCAATTACCGATCCATAACAAAAAACCGACTTTTCCAACACAACCTCGCTCTAAACTATAGAAAACACATTCATTTCCCCACGAATTTTCGTATGGGACCATACAAGACACTCATTTCCCCACGAATTTTCGTATGGGGACCATAGGTGGTATGACATGTCACAGACAGTCCACTCGAAAGCCCAAATCGAAACGAAAAAGATCGAAAACGAAACGAGAGTGGCACAATGGCGGGCGTATGTACGTGGACATCGTTCGAATTCTTTATTTGCATCCCGTTCGGTCCCTACGAATGCGTTTATATTTATTCGTGGGTGCGGATTCGTCTCACTTGAGAATTTAACTACAATGAGTCCTCGGTTCGTATGTGGAATCTAGCGTGTGAGGCTTTTCGATGTGTGCAACCCTCGGTTTGCACGATTGGTGGATTCCGCGATGGTTTTTTGTGGAAATTATGGGATTTGCGTCTGTTTAGATTTAGTTTCTGCTTAAATCGTGTGTCGGTTTTGAATACGGCTTTCATATTTTAAATTCGGCGTTTCACATTTCGAATTCGTCTACAGGAAAGTATTGTTGAGTCTTTTGTCATAGTAACCAAAGAAACCGACGAGGATTCATAGTAATGAATTTTATTGATTGCTATGAGAAAGATCTTGCAATTTTTATACTTTGAATTCAACGTTTTACATTTCAAATTCAACGTTTTACACTTTAGATTCAACTATAGGAAACTGTTATTATGTTAAGATTGTTGTCACAGTACAATGAAATCGACAATAATTCATATTAATGAATTTCATTGATTACTATGACAGCAGTCTTACAGTTTTTACACTATTTTGAACGTTTTACACTTCAAATTAAAATATAGGAAAATATTATAATATTAAGATTGTTGTCGTATTAACCAATGAAATCAACAAGAATTCATAGTAATGAATTTCGTTGTTTACTATGAAAACAATCTTACAGTCTTTACACTTTAAATTTAACTATAAAAAAGTATTATTAAGACCATTGTTGGAATCAAAAAGAATTAATAGAAATGAATTTCATTATATTATGGAAATGGTCTTAATAATACTTTCCTATAGTTGAATTTGAAGTTCAAAAACTATACTTAAATCGATAATTTTTCTTTGAATTTGAAAAAAAAACTAAAATAAATAAGTCGTGTGTGTAATAGATTATTTTATTTTAAACAAATCAAGGATTGCATATATTTTATGATAAAAAAGTCGAATTTACGTATCTTCAATTCGAATTCGATTATATTACAGTTTTTCGAAAATTTTATCGTATTTTTTTATAATTGAGCAAATAATTGAAAATTCGGCGTTTTTGTATTCAGAAATTAATGCGAAACGCTCAAAGATGTCTTTTCAAGAAGTCGACTTCCCTTTCATGTTGCTAAATGTTATTTTAATTCTCGCTATTTATATTTAACATGGATGCATCAAAGTAAAATTAGTGTGAATTAAATTTAAACGTAACCGGGATAAAATTAAACCGAGTTTTGAGAGTCGCTGCTAATTTTTCGTGTTAAATCTAATTAAAGGATTTGAATTCAATGTTTAATTTATTGATAAGACCCAGAAATTTCAAGCAAAAGTTCGATTAATAAATTCTGAGATGTAGTCAATGAACGATCATGTTTTTTTTTTTTTACTAGAAAAATTTGAAATAAATCATTTTTGTAACAAAAGATCGATAAGATATAATATTTTGAATTCTTTCAATTATCAGTGTTCAATTTTAATATAAAATTAAATTTTAAATATAACATATTAGAATTTGGAACCCTAGTGGAAATCGTTTCTAAAGACAGATGTGATGCGCTTGCAATCGCTTTATCGATGTGCATTAATAATAGATAACCTAACATATGTAGACTCAATGTATTACAACATTATTTTGTAATATTTAAATAAGTATATTACATGTTTTATAACTGAAAAATTACTTAATAACACAACAAAGTTGATCTATTGACAAATAAATAATAAAAAGCTTGAAAAATGACTATTTTCCCTGTTCGAATCTTATGGACGAAATATGATAAAAAAACGATGGTTTCGTATGCCTCATTTCCATTTTATGATTTTGGTAATATAAAAAGTAACGTCTTCTTATTGTTAGTTCTAATCGCGCGAATTTTTGAACTTGTCGACTGCAGCGCCATTGTAACGGAACAACCGGAAAGTTTAGGACGAAAGTCGCGAAGCTTGTTTTGAGTAGGGTCACTGTGCGATCTCATCAATCGGTCAGTTTATCAAACGTTTAGATGTTTTGGATTTTTATGAAACAGTTTCATATCAATTATGTATATCAATCTATTATTCGTTATGCTTGTTGATTAATTTAAAAAGTTTAAAAAAACATTGCTTTTTGAATAATTTCGGATCAATAGATTATTATTACATCCTTTCACGGTCGTAACCAGGATTTTAACACAACTTTTTATATGTATGCAATTTTTTTTATGAAAGTATTAATAATATGTATGTAAATTAAAGGCGTTCAAAGAATTTATTTACGATCATATGTTAATACTTTTATAAATACAGAAGATATTCTTTATCAAATTTTTGGTAGAAGATTGTTGATGTAAATTAATACTATTTTGATAAACCAATTTTGAAAATTAAAAAAAGTTATAGCGTTTTATTTGTTAGAAAAAAATCGGACATTTTACGTGCTACAACCTAATACAAACATAAGAGCACCACATAATTATAAAATTATGGGAACAATTTAAACGTGCATTCATAAAAAAATAATTGTGCATTAAACCTGTGCATTAAATAAATTAAATGTGCATTAAAAAAAATAATTTGTGCATTCGAAAAAAATATTTGTACCTTAAAATAAATAAACGTGCATTAAAATGAATGTAAGTAAATGACGGCAACGTAGCAAATGTGACCAGGACAAAAAATACGAACTGCACGACCATTATTCACAACTTTTATAATAGAATCCATTCGTAACGAACCGAATTCAAACAAAATCGATATTGATTCAAAAATGGACCAAATTGACACTTTGACAGTTGACAGTCGTATTGTATATCCTATAAAGAAAGGCGACGTTGCCACCTACTGTCACTTTAATGCACAAACAATTCATTCTATTGCACATTTCATATTTTTTTAATGGTTACATTATACTGCACAATTTTTTCTCTATTGCAAACTATGAATAAAATAATGCTCAATAGGAGATTCTTTAATGCACCAGAAATAATGCACATCGTAAATTTTTCGAATGCACAAGTGATTCGTTTTAAGGCGCAATTTATTTATTTTTAATGCACAGTTAAATCGCACCCTAAAATTATTAGGTTATAAAAGTTTCGATGCCTTAAGGTGGGAAATCGTTACAATCAGACTGAACAGTTCGAACGGTACCAATAAATCGCTACATTTATGTTATAAAACTGTACAGTCCGGTTTTTTAAGACTGTGCAGTCGAACGGAACAATACGAAAATTTCAATTGATTAACGGAATAGAATGAACTGTGCCGACTGATCGTAACGTGTATGCGCTCGATCAGTTTCACCCTTATGTCATCGCTGACACGTGTGCGTCGGCACCGTTTATTGTACCGTCTGATCCTAACGATTTCTCATAGCGTGTACGATAAACTGTACCGTTCGAACTGTACAGTCTGATCGTTTTCTCGTAGCGTGTATAAACTGTACCGTTCGAACTGTACAGTCTGATCGTAACGATTTCTCGTAGCGTGTATAGCTTGTATGCATCGTACGATAAACTGTACCGTTCGAACTGTACAGTCTGATGGTAATGATTTCTCGTAGCGTGTATAGCTTGTATGCCTTGTACGATAAACTTTACCGTTCGAACTGTACAGTCTGATGGTAATGATTTCTCGTAGCGTGTATAGCTTGTATGCCTTGTACGATAAACTTTACCGTTCGAACTGTACAGTCTGATCGTAACGATTTCTCGTAGCCCGTATAGCTTGTATGCCTTGTACGATAAACTGTACCGTTCGAACTATACAGTCTGATCGTAACGATTTCTCGTAGCGTATATGGCCACCATTAAAAAAATCGTGATGTTTTTGAACAACAAAGTTTGCGCGTATCTAACAGGCGTCCCCGATCGTCTGAACAAAAAAAAAACCGCCAACAAGCGTCCCCACTCGATAACACGAAAAACACCAAACCAAAATGAACAAAAAGACCAAACCATTCTTCAAAATTAATACAAAAAAAATTTCAAATTCAAAAAATGGTGACCCCACTCGTATGACCAGTGCCCCTCTCCTCCCCGTGAGTGAGCCCTCGCTCAGTGTTCGATGGACGGCGGGAGCGAGCGGACGTACCACGCGCCGAGGGGGCTGCAATGTGAGCCCCCGCGCCCCCCCCGCCACCCGCCCGCGGCCCCAGGGGCGCAGCGCCCGACCCCACCCTAGCAGGCCTGCCACCCGCCGCAGCGAGCGGAGCCGCGCACGTGCGTCCCAAGGTGAATAATTCGCGGGCCGAATGTTTTTGTTGTTGTGCCCCTGCTTTTTGCGCGCCGTTTGAAAATCGGTGCGCGCGCGCGTTTCGGCGCAATTTTTTAAGCCTACGGCGCGCTTTTTCCGCCGGGCCGGCTTTTCGGGTGTTTCGGTCGGTTCGCGGACGTTGGGTTTTCGCGGGAAAGGGTCATGGTCGATTTGCGTTTGGTTCGGGTCGTTTTCGAAATGTTTGGGTGTGCGTTTGTGTGGGGGATTGGAAAAATTGCGCGGGCGTTGAAACGTGTGCATTAGAAAAAAAGTATTATACACCCGATGCTCTTTTTATTACACGATACGTTCCAGAGACTACCGTGTAAATAAAAAACCGTGTAAAAAAAATGTACGGTGACCACACGAAAATTGGAGATAGGTCCCAACTAGGGATTCCAATATCGGTATTTTGAAAAAATCTACCGGTAAATACCGAAAAATTTAAAAAATTGGTTTCATTTGAATTTATTACGCACGAGTCTTTAAGTTCCGGGCCCTGATGTAGAATCGTGCGGACGGGCCCTTTGTTTTATTTTTATTTTTTACTTAAATCGAGTTAATACTTTTATAATTAATTTTAATTTCATATATCTGACAATGATTAACAAATTGAAATAATATTAAATCAAATATTCATGTTATGAATATAATTAAAAATTAATAATAAATAGGTATGAAAAAACGGTAGGTATCAATTCGGTGAAAATAAGAAAAAAATTTTATTAATAAAATTATTATACATACATTTATACGATTTATTTTTTCGTGAATAGATTAATGTTTTACTTCTCAATTATTTAAATTTCATTAATCTCAATCGGGGCCCTGGAACTCTGTACCCCCTTCTCGTCTTGTCCGTGTTTTTATATTATCCGTGCCCGCCCTCCCCGCATTAGCGCAGATAATCGAGAGTACACTGTACAATACAATAATTAAATTCGAAGAATTTATTTTAAAAATAAATAATCAGTTAATTTGTGCCGGCACTTAAAATTAGTGTTTTTTTTTAAACAAATTTCACCTTCGTAATCGCCCATACAAATTAAAAAAATTACACAAATAAATAATACATGTACACTTTTTTAAACTTTCGAAATGTACGTACATTTCGTATTTCGTACGTATATCGGTTTGCAAATTTAAAAAGTAGAAAATGACATTTGAAATACGTGGTTTGATTGTATTTGTGTGTACACGAATAAATTAAAAAAATATTAAAAAAAAAATTTAAAAAATTTAAAAATACCGGTGATACCGAAACTTGGAATTTTTTTTTCGGTAATACCGGTTTTACCGAAAGTCGTTATTTTTGGAATCCCTAGTCCCAACACTATATTTGGATAGAAATTTCATCCAAATGTACTTTATAAAAAATTTGTAATGTGAAAAATCACTAAAAACATCGAATTTTTTTTATTTAATAACTATAATTACTTACATATAATTATATCAGTATACATACTGACCTGCATCGAATCTTACCATTGTAGCATAATAATACATATTTTTATTATTTTTATACCGTGTTAAATTGAAAAATCCGTGTAAAAAAAGTAATCGGTTCATCATCTTTGAACCGTGTAAAAAGAGAATTAGGTGTACTTTTTCTGTGCATTAGAAAAAGTGATATGCTTTTTCTAATGCATGCGTTTTAACCCTCGCGCAAACTGCACGCATTATTTTTATTAAAAAGTATATTACTCGTACTTTTTCTAATGCACACGCACAATGCAGGTACTTTTTCTAATGCGTGGTACAGACCTTAAAACGAATAAATGTGCATTAGGACATGGCGAAATACCATTATAATCGATTCGCAATGAACCGAATTCGAACAAAATCAAGTTGATAAAAAAAATGGACCGAATTGTTCAAATGTAGTTGGCAGTTTTATTGTATTGTCTTTACTCTGGCGACTTTGCTACCTATCTGTAATTTTCTAAATTGCACAATTAGACATTTCGTATTTTTTTAAACACTATACTGCACAATTTTTTTTATTACACCTTATGAATAAAAAAAAATGCTCACGTAATCCGTTTTGAGACACAATCTATATTATTTCAATACACAGTGAAATCGCACACTTTTTAATATTCGAATGAGTTCATGATGGTTTTTTTTTATGTTGAATATACATAGTTCTTCCGCATCGGATTCGACGCGGAATCAGTTTTCGGTTTTATGTTTCAAATTCGACGTTTCACACGACAAATTTATCTATTGGTATAGTGTTGAGACCGTTATCATAGGGATCAATGAAATTTATTACTATGAATTCTTGTTAATTTTGAAATGTAAAACGTTGAATTGAAATCGTAAAAACTGTATGCAGGAAAGATCGTTTAACATAAAACGGAAAGGATTGAAATATTTTTGATATTATAAGAATTTCATGTTAAAAGTTACATACAAAAAAGACTCGTTAATGTTTTCTGTCGTAAAATCTAATTGATTCGATTTTCTGTAGTTCAGTTTTGCATTTAATTTGATTAAACGTAATTATTTAAATTTTTACAATTCGACATAACAAATTCGAAGACAGACTGTAGATTAGAATTTTTTAATAATTGGCATTATCTAAATTGACAATTTATTTAAAGACAAACGGTGTTTAGGAATTATTGTTTGAAAATTGTAGATGTAATCATAAAAGGGGTAAAAACATCTGGGTGACGATATAGCTGTTGACAATAGATATGTACAAGTTCGTTCGAGATGCGATTTTTTTTCATATAAAGCGATTTCTTCATGTTAAAAGAAAAAAACAAAGATTTTGTCGGGAACATAAAACTACTTCATGTTAAGTCGATTAATTTTATGTAAAGCGTTTTCACGTTAAACGATTTCCACTTTTATATCAATTATAATATCAATGCATCGAGAAATTCAAAAGTTTATAAAATTAATACATCGTCAATCGATTTTAAAAAGTATAAACATTCAAAATCTCTTATTACTCTGTTCCGAATTGACGCGGATCTGCTTTTATTTTATTAAAATACAGAAGCTGGTAATAAAATTCAATGTGGCGTACAAGGGTGTACTTATGTAAAATGCATTTTCAAAATGCGTCATGTACTGCAATCTCAGAAATGCTTACGAAAGTGCATCCCCCATTGATTTTTATTACTGTCTGGAATATTTTTTATTTTCGAATTAAAACACGGCTCAATGCATTCTTTCGGTAAATTACATTAAATTCACTGAAAATAAATAAATTTCATTGTCAAGATGTTCTTGCAACACATCCAGATTTCGAATAGCACTATATCGATTATATCGGATGTTTTTAATATTTTTGATTTTGGACCCGGACCCGACGGGTTTTCAGAAAGCCTAATTTTAACTCCTTCTTGTACGAAATTACAATGATTTGAATACATGCATATTTCAAATATGCATATCAGAAGGTGACTAAAATTATATCAACACGTGTTTTTGTGCGACTATATTATTAAAACCCAGTTTAATGAGAATACCCAATAACCATAGCCAGATAAAATAAATACTTTAGAAAAAACACTCATCAAACAAATCATAAACAAAATTATGCACTATGCTAAATTATTATTAACAATCTTCGAAACAATTTATTATTTACTACATATTCCGTGATGCATCATCGATCGCCATTTTTAAAAGGTTCACTATACCTGCACTATAGATAATAAACTAAATGTAATTTTAAGGGTAATTCTCAGTACTTGGTTTTTCATTGATTATTTACTTAACAGAGCTGTATTTTTATTTTAAAAAAATATGCAAAACCGGGCTAAGATTTTTGAAATTAAAAAAAGTTTGAGAAACAAAACACACGATGTTCATTATTAATTAATGTTTTTTAAATAAAAAAAAATTACGAATACATTCGAATACTACCTCCTCATTTGATATTCGTTATTCGAATAGTTTAATTCGAATATTTGGGAGCCCTAGACTCACCATACATTATTTTACACAGTAATCTCTGGAACGTATCCCTATGTAAAAAAAAGAGACTTGATTGTATTAATTATTAAAGTATGAACTTGACTTTCAAAAAATAATATTAAATTTAAATTGAATAAGAAGTCATAAATTAAAATTTCAATAATAGATTTTTCTGGGTATAAAGTCGTACTATTGTAAAAAAATGCTTTTCAAAAATATTATTTACAATGGAATATTAGTTGTAGTAGAATTTTTTTTTAATATATCAACGAAAACGTCGAAAATATACAATTTTGAGTTCGATCTATAGCCAAAAACTTCGAGAAGCTCTAACGATCGATGTTTTCATTTAGAAATCGTACCTGATTTGACGATTTTAACGGTTTTCGGATCACGATTGTAAAAAGTTGATGAACGACCAAGCTCTCGATTGGCAACTTTCGCCAAACAGCCCTAATGTTTCTGATCGTCCAAATAAAACGAAACCTGTTGTTTTCCGCAGTGGTGCAAGTCACCTTTTTCACTTTCATTCTCGGAATTTGAGGGAAATTTTCGTTATTGATCATTAACACGATTTATAATTTTTTTATGATTTTTCTAAATCATTTTGCGAAACGTTTTATATTTATGAAAATTTTAAGGATTTACTATTTGAATATGCTAATAATTTGATTAAAATATAATAATTCTTAACAAATTTTCATTAAATTTTATATTTCATTCCAGATTATTTAATTTCTTGTCCAAACTTCTGTGCATAATCTAACATTGAATATTTGATCATTTCAGACATCGTGATGTTCCCAATAAGGATGCAAACTACAACAAAAAAGAAGCGAAAGCGTCTCAGCCATGTCTTAGAAGATCTGACGATGATGCAGATGGCTGCAGCTCAGCATCAAATAGACTTCTTCCATGATAACAACAACACCAAAGAAAATATCGAAATTAATAAGGCAAACGCTAACGATAAAGCCAAACTGTCCGATGTTCAAAACTTGTTTCCGTTGGCACATTTGCAGAACGTCATGTTTCAGTCTACATCTTCCCTTCTAGCGGATCAGTTTCAAGCCAGATCGTTCAATATGGGATATGCTGGCAAAGTTAGAAGCTTCTCTGATTCGGATATTCCTCAAAATGCCAAAGATCAAGACGCTCCTTTAGATCTATCTATGAAAGGAAGCAGTCAAGCAGAAGTTTACAATCCGTTCTTCTCGTCTCCGTTTCCCATAGAATTATTCCATGGTCAAAGAAATCTCACTGTACCCATAGTACAAGGAGACGTCGCTTCTTCGACGACTATTGAATCGGTAGCGTCTCGTTACAACTTAGACGTATGTCCGGTAGTGGAAGAAATGCCTCCAGGATCTGATGTAGCCTTTGTATGTCCCGTTTGCGGTCAAATGTTCAGCTTGCAACACCGGCTCACTAAACACATGGCATCCAAACACAAAACTAGACATGCAGACGACTTGAATTCATCGTCCACTTCAAAATCGTACGCTTGCAACGTGTGCCATAGGAGATTTGCACGCAGCGATATGCTCACGAGACACATGAGGCTCCACACGGGTCAGAAGCCATACAATTGTAAGACGTGTGGTCAGGTTTTCTCCAGATCCGACCATCTGTCCACCCACAGGCGGACCCACACCGGAGAAAAGCCTTACAAGTGTCCCCAATGTTCATATGCCGCATGCCGACGAGACATGATCACCAGACATCTGAAGACCCATTCGACGAGGGGGTCGGTGCGCAACAGCTTGCTGGACTCGAACGAAGAAGATACCTTTAACAATATGAACTTGAGTCATTGAGTGAGTTCAGAAATACTTTTCATTCGAATGTATAGAGATGTAAGAAGTTCATGTGATATATTTTCGGACAAACGATTTAATATTATTGAGGCTATAATCCAAGTATTGATGTGTCTTCAAATATTTTAGTATTAAAGTGTACAAAAAAGGAATTAAGTGAAATTTGAAAAAAGTTTGAGTCATTCGAAGGTGATGGAAAAAATTATCACAAGTTATTTTTTTGAGTAGACTTTGAAACCTTACAAATTTTTTTCAATTTCATTTCGATATGTTTGATTAAAATTTATGACTAAATTCGTAATGATGCATAATATTCAATATCAATGAAAGCATTCATTCGAATTTATCAATGATCATAAACAATAATTTTTTTTATAATTCACATTTAAATATAAATACAAAACAGTTATAATTAAGAAACAATGTTCATATTCAAATACGCACTTATCTCGAACAATGTAAATAATATAAATATCCAAAGAATACGTATATTATTTAGTTTAAACAGAAATACAATTTTATGTGTTTCTCGCCATTGATCTTTTCAAATATTGGATTAAAAATCTCATTACTGTTATTATATAAATGTGATATTGGGATATTTTATGAATTATTTTTCGGAATGAACGATTTCTTAAAAGTGTACATTGTTTAAACCAAGACTTATATTGTATAGAAAGTAATTGATTGACTAGTATGTACTTCGAGTGCCTTATTTACTTAACACTTCTTGTAAACTTTTAAGATCGGAGTTTCAATAAGTTTACGAATCGCACCCAATGATGGAGAAGGCGGTAGACGATGACGATAATATGAACCTGAAATATCAACACGAGTGTAAGAATTAGTATTTCTGATACATTGTTTTGAACAAAAGCGAGTTTGAGGTATTCGTTTTCCTTTTAATATTCTAGTCATATTGTCTCGTTTACACTAACACCATATTTATCGAATTGATTTTGCACATTCGAAAATAAATGCGAATCAAACATGTACTTCTCTGTCAGCCTAATTCTGCGATGCGATTGAAATTCTCACACTTGATGCGTTTTGTACATATGTGGCCAAATATTTTATTTTTAATATTGTTATTTTGCAAGACGTTGATCTGCACATTTTCTTAGAATAAGAAAACTAATTTTTCATGTTTATAATATGTTAATATCGAATGAATTTCCTCAATGCGAAAATTTCCCCAAGTGTTTTCGTTAATTTTTAGGTTTATGTGTTAAATGAGACTGGATATTTGCATTTTTTATTTTAAAATATTTAATTTAAGCGATAAAAGCGATACTTTCGTATTTTGTTAACACAATTGTAAAATCGTGTCTTTTCCTATAAGAATCCTTTAAAAAAAAATACATATTCATTCTCTTTTATTTGTTTGGTATATATGTATATCTATAGCTCTTTCAGTGGATAACTAATAGGCTGCTAATGATGATGATGATGTAGCATATAATATAATTTTGATTTATAGTGTTTACTATTTATGTTTTATCTAGTCCTTCTATTTAGCCATATTTGATTTTTTTATATGTACATCCAATTCTCTTTTTACACGGGGGAAAACCGTGTAAAAATATCTTTTTTTTTTAGTGACCATACTGAAAAATTGAAGATAGGTTTCATTAATATATTTGAATAGAACTTCCATCTAAATTTGCTTTACTGTGTTAAAGTGAAAAAGCCGTGTAAAAAAATAATCAGTTCTCCCTTGAACTGTGTAAAAAGAGGATTAGGTGTACTCGTTTTTGAACCTTAAAATTGGTTGTTTTTTTATATGGTTAGACATATTGTGATAATATTTTGTAATGACCTGCTATGCAAATAAGTATATGTTGTTTTCGTTTCTTATGATAATTGAATTTGTTTGCACAAATAAAAAGCGTTGAGATTCTATGTAAAGTATTATACATATTATACAAATTTGATTTAACACGTTACTACTCTCCTGTTGAATTTGCATTAATCTTAATCTTTGCTTCTGAAATATTTAATTCAATTTTTAAAATATTTCATAATGCTATGAAGTGCCGAATTTAATTCGCACACTTTTTTGATTTGAAAGATAAATATTTTTTTTTACAAACAAGTGAAGTTACTCATATATTTCCGTTTGTGTAGTCGAAATTTTTTCTTTATCAGATACTGTATGTGTCATTCTAAACAGAAAGTCAGATAAGTGAAGGTTGTCTTGATAGTTATTTACAAACTTTTTATTTTTTGATTTGTTCAAAATAGGTTTTTAAGATGAAAAGATGTTTCGCGTATCTCACGGTTCTTTTTTATTAAATATCAATGATTTCAATAGCTTTTCAAATGCGATTGAGATTAATATTTTGTTCCTTATTCTTTCTGTTTTAATAAATTAATTATTATCTCTTTGAAAACATTTTGTTACATTGTTTATGTAATAAGGCTGTTCTGCTTTTATTTGAATTTTTTTAAAACAAGTTGTCGATCCATTATTTTCTTTGTGTTATGTATAGCCTTAAAAAAGTGCCTTTGAAATTAAAATAATTCAAAAAATATACAAATATCTTTTATTTTCATTACCCCAAATTTCCAATAATAATTTGGAATTTTTCTAATTTATTATTATCATCGGCAATTTAAATATAATACTTTAATTTGTATATTTACAATTAAATAAAATTCAATATGTTTTATGTATGTATGCTAAGAATTTTAATTGAATAATTCTTGTCATCTATTGTAAAATATTCAAAACTAATCTTCGTTTCTATAAATTTAAGCCGATCAAAACTAAACATAGGTGTCGCTAAATGCAATAAAAATTTTAAAAACTATAAAATATACACTTTTCATATAAAATTAATGATTTTTAGATCAACTTTCAAAAGATGTTCAATACATTAATTAAATTGCTAGACTCATCTAGTTATTGGACGTTGCTATTTTGCCACGTGTGCTTTTTAATCAATGAAACATTTGCATATTCCAACATCGATAAAAAATTGTAAACTGCTCGATTGCTTCCAAGAGAATTCATCATGAGATTAATAAGGCACCATTCTAGAGAAATGTTAATAAGAAAAATGTTAATAAACTACGTATTTTCGTTTATGGGGTTCTCGACGTCTCATCAAACTGGTTTTCTGTTTCATTATATGTTTACTACGTACGTTTATAAAACAAGTTTTATTTAATCTTTCCGAATAGATAGTCAAAGGTTTTCATATCTAGACTTTCAAGCAATTGTGTGTATGTAAATTTTGCAATTAATTTGTTTGTAATCGCTTTCGAAATGGTATTCTTGAGATCCCATTGATTTATTGCAGTTAATTTTTACAATCCTGTTGAAAAAAAAGTAAAAATTTTACATTCATTTAAATTAAGTTGAAAATGAGTGAAAATTTATTGATTTTAATATCGATAAAATATTTTGTTTAATTTATTTTTTATAACAAAAAACGAAAAATTCTCTGACATCTTTTGAAAAATATTGATTTATAAATATTGTCATTAAAATAATTTATAGATGTCACTGCATAAAAATTGAATTTTGATAATTTTAATGATCAAAACCATAAAATACATCATCTCATCGTTAACCTTTTGAAAATTAATATACATACCATTAAATAATTTAATAGACTTATAAGCATTCACAATCAAAATACAATTATTAAATCATCATTTTTAATATTCCAACGCTACAAAATTTACTTTATTTCGATTGTTTTCAACAATTTCATAACCGATATAACCTACTTAAAAAAATTGATAATAATGAAGGTTATTTTTTTTAATATATCGCTACACTTTGGACATTCAAATCTTCAGCTTCACATACTTTCTATTTGAACAACAGTTTTTTGAAACATCGCATTTCCCAATGAAAATTTTTCGAAAGGTTATCGCACGCTCAAAGTCTGTTGAATATAAAATAACTAATAACACCCAAATTGTGATAGTTTTATCTTCTTAAAACTTAAATTAATGTATGTATTTAAAAAGATCATTCTCGAAAAGTCTTTGAGAATATTTACATAATTCGAAATGGTTCGATTTGATAAGATCGTATACCAAAAAATTTCATCTCGAACAACGTTTTGAGCACCACTGATAATTAAGGTATGTACCATTCGATCATGATGAAGTTCAGTTGAAAACCGGCAGTCTTTGCGTTGACTTCTCGTCTGATCTTCTCCGATCCAAGTAAGTTTTTTTTTGGAAATCGCCGAAAAAGTGAGTAATTTTGATCATTAACGAAATTTTCTCATATTGATTTCGATAAATTATAATAAAATAGGATTTTTTCTGCTATTTTTTTATTTCGTATATTCGAAATCGCGATGTGCTAAATGTGTTTGTGTACAATTGCCTTTTCGAGATTATTGGTTTTATTTGATTTTTATCAAAAAATTATATGATTTTGTTCAGTTTATGGCTTCTCTCGGCGTTTCGATGAACTGGTTTTGTTACTCTTGAAACGTGTTCATGTGTATGAAACAAGTTTTTTCATCTCGAATACCTCTGGAACAAAAATTATAGCTTTCGATAACAATTTAATGATGCTCATGCGATTTTTTTCAATATAAAAAAATACAACCTCAGAAAATTTTACACATAAAAACCATTCAAGATGACCTTAATCCGCTGATAACTTATATTTAATTTAAAAATTTAGAATTTATTAGACGAGTGACAAAAACGTTTCATCAATTTATAAAAACTGCCAAATTAATGCGATCAATTTTTTTCTATGTACTTATAAAAACTCATTTAATTCATAAAAATTAATTTTATTTCAGTCTGAAAAATGATTTCTATCAAGTCGGTTTTGATATCTGATGCATTGGACGCGAAATGTGCGGAAATGCTGAAAAAATGTGGAATGAACGTCACAACCAAGACCAAATTACCCAAAAACGAACTATTGGTAGAAATTAAGGTAAAATTTTGAATTAACCGGTTATCGGTCAGAAAATTTCTAACGAATACGACGATAAGATATGTCGTGTTATTTGCATGGTGACATTTCTGTTGTCTTGTTTGATTAAGTGTTTTCTTTTGTAATTTTTCTGATGTAATAGCGTCGTGTTCTTGATCATGTAACTAGTTGATGAAAATGTTACAAATAAATATTAGATGTGTCGATGTCGAGTTCTCGGATTCTTCGTGTCTGAATAAAAAATTCGAAGAGTGTGAGATTTGTTTTGAAGGTTTATATATTTTTTCAACCTTTTTATTTAGAATCACGATGCTTTGATAGTGAGATCCAGCACGCAGGTAACTAGAGAAGTTTTGGAAGCCGGCAAAAATTTGAAGGTTGTGGCAAGAGCTGGTGCTGGAGTCGACAATATCGACGTAGCTGCAGCTACTGAAAATAAAATAATGGTTATTAAGTAAGAAGCAATTTAGTTTTTATAATTACTTATTTGAATCCTTGTATATTTTTTCATTTTATTAATAAAATTTTAGTTCATTTCTTTGTTCAAATTGAAGGTATCATAAAAATTAAAAGTATAATTATAAAATTTTTGATATTTTATACCTTTTATATAATATTTTGTCCGTTAATTCATTTATAAATAGATGAAACTTTATTTCAATAATATTATCGTAAATTTTGAGTGACAAGGTTAGTACGAAGCGTTCAAATCTTTCAGCAAACGATGATTATTAATACACAAATACCTTATTTTAATCAGGGAATAAAATATTTGATCAGTATTATTTTATTTGGTCAGTATACAGAGACGTCCCGAGACAGTGTGCCGCCGTTAAGCAAAGTTCAAAATGTCGCCTTCTTTAGAAATTTAGTTCAAAGTTCAAACGATTTATTTTTTATTTTTAATAATAATTCTAATACTATAGATAGATATTTTAATTCACATTTTTACATCGTAAATTAATTCCGAAACACAAACATTCTTGTTAATTTTTTTGTCAAATATCTTTTTATGACAAATTAAATTCATTTATTTTGTCGTCCTTCAGAATTTTCCACCATTGGGCATTACCTTAATTGCCTATGTCGTCGAAACATCACAATCAATATAAATAATAGTCATGCTAGGTAATCTAACTTTAGCTAGTTAAATTAATTATAAGATTATATTAATTATCAAATTTAATAACTATTTGTGAAACTGAACACTTTACCTGTAACATATTTATCAAAGTCTCAATAAATCGTGCTTCATCAAAATATTATGACAAACTCCCGATAATGGAAAAAGTTGTCTCCTATCTGTGCTGTCCCTGTTAATCCTTATCACTAAAAGGATGAGAAAAAATATATTTATTTCAGATGGTATATTAGAAAGATTTTATCCTGTACTGGACGTTATATAAATTGCAAAATATCTATTTTTCAGCGCTCCAGGAGCTAATGCTATCAGTGCATGCGAATTGACTTGCGCCCTCATCAGCTCGTTGGCGAGACACATTCCTCAGGGTGCTGCTAGTTTAAAATCAGGACTGTGGGAAAGATCCAAATTTCAAGGTACTGAAGTTTATGGAAAAACTCTAGCCATTTTGGGTTTAGGTCGGGTCGGACGAGAAGTCGCCATTAGAATGAAAGCTTTCGGTATGAAGGTTAGAAAATTGATATATTTTCAGTTATTAGTATAACGTAAATAACATTCCAAATGTATTGATTTTTTCAAATGTTTTTCCAGATTATAGGATACGATCCGATAGTTTCAAGTGAGGATGCGAAAAAATATTATACTGAAAAAATGGAATTGAGTGAAATTTGGCCTTTAGCTGACTATATCACTGTACACACTCCGTTGATGCCTTCAACTAGAAGTATATAAATTTTATTCCATAAATTGTCTTAAAACTATGTATATAAAATTTTAATGTTCTTTTGAAAACTTTCAGATCTGATAAACGCTGATGTGTTAACGAAATGTAAAAGGGGAGTTCGAGTGATCAACGTAGGACGAGGAGGTCTGGTGAATGAAGAAGCTCTCCTCAAAGGTCTCAATAATGGATATGTAAGGATTTTTCAAAATATCAAAACAATAACTAAAACAA
The DNA here is from genome assembly GCA_009617725.1 of Hydropsyche tenuis. Classification (NCBI taxonomy): domain Eukaryota; kingdom Metazoa; phylum Arthropoda; class Insecta; order Trichoptera; family Hydropsychidae; genus Hydropsyche; species Hydropsyche tenuis. The sequence goes on along the minus strand of VTON01000211.1, from coordinate 26,873 downwards.
CGAAGGGTTATTGATCGTTTCATTTCCAGGTTGGAGGTGCTGCTTTAGATGTTTTCGAACAAGAGCCTCCGACTGATCCAATTACACTCGAGCTGATTCAACATCCTAAAGTCATAGCCACACCACATTTAGGTAAGTAATTTAACTTAATTTAAGTAGTTATTATCATTTTTATATTTAATTTTTCAATTATGTGAGTTTTGTTTAAGTAGATGTTTTGATGATGATTAATATGAATATGTTTTTCAGGTGCATCTACTGAAGAAGCTCAGATCAAAGTAGGTGACGAGATTGCTTTACAATTGATTGCAATGACTGACGCGTCCAAGTCGAGCGAAGTTCAACTGTGTATAATCAATAAGGCTGCATTGGAAAAGTAATTTTTATATAACATCTATAATATTAATATGAATTATAACAGAATACTGAATTAAAAAATGAAAAAAAACGAAAAAATATATTTTTATTTTCAACATAAAACTCTAAACATGAGTAATTTTTACATATCTGTTAATTAAATAACAAGTACCTGATCCATTTATGATATTCTTTCAATAATAAAACAAAATGCAGCAACTCAATTGAAAATAAACAAATTGCACAAACCAATTTTGATGCAAAAGTATTAGAGGTTTAACGCATCAATAATGAAAAGCTATTTTCAGCTTTCATTATTAAAAAATCAATAAATCATTGGACTGAAATCAGAAAGAACCTTCGGCTTCCATACTAAAAATATATCAATATTTTTAATGTAAGAGTCAATTGATTGATTCAGATAATAATAGGAGTACTCAATTGGCATTCCGATCATAAATACTATACATGCAGCCCGTGCCATAAAATTCTCAAAATTAACAGTATTTTCATATTTGTACCATGTTTAACAAGTTGTAAACTTTAATAATACTCTTCAATACAGCTTCAATATGCCTTGTTTTGAAAGTCGCCAATAGCCACCAGTAGTCGGGTAAGAATAGTGTTTTAAATAAATTGATATATCAAATTCAAATATTTTAATTTTATTAATAATTCAGTTTTATAATAGTATAGATAGATTAGAAATGATCATAAATATGGCTTATGTATGTATTCAAATTTAGATGGCATAATTTTAATATACATATGCTTACAATTTTAATGGCTAGAATTTAATAAAAATGATAAATTTCATTAAAAAAATAAATAAATACATTTTGCAGATAAAACTTCATAAATTTATATGATAAAAAATTAAATTATTGTTTGATAGATATATAGCAAATAAATGCAAATTTATAATAATGTATTAATACAAATAATATTCTATTATGGCATATTGATGAAAAAATAAATAAAATACATCTGAAAAGATCAATTGATAAACATATTAATAATACGCACCTGAAGATTAAAAATAAATGCTAAAATAATCATTGATATCAATAAAAAGCAATTTACCATTATATTACATAAGAAAAATATTTTCTGGCTAATTGTAAGTCGAATACTGGACATTATAAACTGTTACCATTTATAGCAAAAAAATCACATATTTAAAATAGCAACAAAATTATAACGCTTGCAAATAATCAATCATCAGACTTATCACTCAAAAAATAGATTTATTCTCGACATTTCCTAATTATTTACTATGGGTATTAGAACTTTCCTCCTCCTTAGTGTTATCTTGTAGGATTTTCAAAAGATTTGAGTGCTCAACATTACCCGTCTTACGTTTAGGTTTTTCATTTGTATCTGGTATTAAATTATCTTCTTTAGAATTTTTCGCGCCTGTTAACATATCATGCGCATTGTAGAAATCTTGGAGTGTTCCGAGCAAATCTTCATCTTCTAAATTTATAGCATTTGGCTGTTTGACATTATTAGAAACTGAAATATCGGGTTTAGTTTCTTTTGGAGGAATTATGTTTTCATTTTTCATATCTGATTTGATTTGTTTTGGAGGTATTATGTCTTCATTTTTTATATCTGATTTGACTTTTTTTGCCAAGGGTTTATCGAAATAACTGGATTCACTCTCTAATAATGCATTTGTATAATATATATCAGATTTAAATTTGGATTTATCATCATCAATGTTTGTGTCATAAAATTCTTTATCTTTGTCACTGCTGAAAAAGCTGTCAGAACCTCTCCGGCCAAGCTGTGTGTTTGGTATCAACAAATTTTCCGGATTTATGGTTTCTGCTTTTGTATCAAAAAAGTCGTCGATACTTTCTCTCCTTTCAGCAATATCTCGCAATCGATCGACGGTCGTTTTTTTCATATCTTCAGTGGGCTTTACTTGTAATCTAATCGGGGAAGGATTGTTCAATCTAGAACGTGGTTCTACGGGTGATTTTAGAGGCACACCACGATGTTCAAGACCATTCAGTCTCCAATCTTGGGTATCATCCCAAGAATCATCACTATCACTATTGTGATTATTCAGTTGGAGCTCTTCAAGTAATTGTTTTGGTGTCAAACCATTGAAATTTTTGCATCGTCGCAAATAGTTCTCTAATCGGGCTGCAGTAGTTTTTGATACAGTTACTTCTTTATCTGACGGCAATGAAATAACACTTATTTGTTTTTTAGTTCCTTTGCGAATGTCTTTATTCTTTGTTTTGGTAACGTTATGATCTTTCTTCAGTTCGTCTATATCAGGTAATGACACTGTTGATAAGAACTTAGGCCTTATTGGTGGAGCTTTTTCAACTTCTTTGACTGCCGTCGATTTGATACAGTGATTGTGTATAACTTTTCCATTGACGATATTTGTGACATGATGATGTGTACCATCGCATATATGCACAGGTTCTTTTCGAGGAACTATTAATGCTTCAACAACTGGAATTCTTTGATCATTGACACCTGGAATTTCATCAGCCTTCATTAGCATTGTCACATTTTCTTTTCTCTCTAAAGTGTTAGACTTAATTTTTTTTCTCGGCGGTGGAATTGGACGTTCGTTAACCACTTGACTTTCAATGTCTAATAAAAATTCAGGTACTTGTAACTGAACATTTGTGAGCTCTGCTTTCTGTGCAGAAATTTTTGTTTCTTCTGGACTTCTGAAATGAAGTAAAACCAATTAGAAACACATTAAAAATTACAAATGTGCTATATGCGAGTATTAATGAAACATACTTTGGAGTACTTTTCGAATTTTTAGTAGAGCTCCGAGAACAAAACTATAAAAGAAAAATATATGTATTAATATTAAATATATATAAAAATTTATATATTAAGATTGTTTTTATGTTGATATTTGAACATACTCGATACCAAGGGCCTTTCCCTTCTTCGGTTTTATTACGTCCAAGTAAGGCTCCCATTTTTAAACATGTGTTTAATTAACCTAGAGAAAGAAAATTTTACTTGAAATTGTCAATTGTATTACATAAAAAATACAACGGCAACATAAATTTGAACACAATGATAGAGCCCATATATATTTTTAAATGAGTTAACCTAAAGGTCAAACACATTTATTAGCGCAGGACTCTAAATTTGAAATCAGATTTATCAAATAAAGATGTTTCTGTTATTTACATCAAAAATTCGCTAATATGGCAAACAGTTTTTAAATTGATTTATTTTTTTCAATATACTGTCCACTGGAGTTGTTACCCTAATTACTAAAAGAAAGTGATTCTCTCATTTGAACGATTCAATGTGATAATTGGTGAAGTGATTCAAGTATTCAGAAGTAAAAAAATTTCCAAGAAAGTAGAAATATATATTTTTTCAAATGATTAAACGAGATGGCCTAATAAAAAGCTTGAAAATGTGTTTCTCACTCTCTCAGATACTACAATATTATCACAACGAGAGGAAAACTCACAGATCATATTTGAATTCTATGAATCCACAAACGAAACGGAGAGACTAAGAATAAAAGACCGTAAAACATTGCTTAAAGCGAGTCGAAAGTTAAACAAACGCATACTCCAAACTATAAATAATACACGTATTGAACACTCGGCATTTTCAACACTTCGGAAATACAAAATTCAAACAAACACGAGCCACGATTTCGCTTTCGTAAATACGAAAAAACGACCGAAATCCAAAAATCGAAACGTTAAAATTTAACTAATCGCCTGAAAATCATTCGACGGTTAAAATTTCGCAATATGGACGATGGTGAGTTTTCAGTTTCGTGTGAAATTCGATCGGACGGATTGTGTGCTTTATTTTAACACTTCGTATATTTTTTGGACGATATACAAAGTTGTCGTTTCGCGTTATGCGAACGTGTCTAATTGAAACGGCACGAATGGCTGAAAACTATCGGCTTTTCAGCGCGGGCGTTAATAATTTGAGAAAACCTGGGACGGGAAAATATTGATGTAAGAGAAAAATATTGAAGATTAATTCTGTTTGTTCACGATCAGTTTCGAATTTGCTTTGGAAATTACAACGCCTGTTGCGAACCGAATCCGTTCAAATGTGAACGAACGCTGTATTTGCACGTTACGTTAATTTTAATTGAAGTCGTTCATGTTTGAATACTGAAAAAAAGTCGAACCGAAGCTATAAGGTGTATCGAAAAAATGTATATACAATTTAATAATTCAACGATCATATTTTAATAAATATCAAAGTTATAACCATTCAAAGTGTGTGCGACATCCTATAAGTGAGTTTATCATAATTTTTGTTTTTGAACTAGGACATTGCTCGATAGTGAAATTATCGGGTTTATTATTTTTTTAATGATACAGTATGACACTAAAATGAGGGAACTTTTGAAAAAATATAAAGAACCCAATAAAAAAAAATAATTCACAAAAAACGGACCATTTAATTGTAATAACTATTAAATATATTCTTATACGAATACTTTTTTTCATTTTTTAAACATACTTTAGACCTGTTCACGCAGATTTTTCTGAACCAATCTCCCTATTCAATACGGATTTAAAGTCTATAGAGACTTAAAGTAAAAAGCGCGTAAATAGTTACGCGCTCTTTATTTTGGAACCTATCTCATGCTTACGAAAGCATACAAATGAGTACATCATAGTCATAGTCTTTTTATACGCGATTTCGCACAGAACATACTACCGCTTAAATCGGGAGACGTGCATAATATTAGAAGCAAATTCAAAGATATATTCTAGCAAATTCAGCGACCATCTCCGAACTCCGACCCTTCAACACCAATATCCATTTCGGAACGCCAAAAAAAATCTGGCCACCGGTCGAGGACGTCGGCGAGATGGACACCCACGGCCGAGGTATGGTAATGGCGGATTGTTATTCACCGATGACGCAACCGAGACTGGTCGTTGTCGAACTGCGCGTCGGCGAGGCCACTATCAATGGCGGACTAGCCTGCGACGAGGACCGGAAGAAACTGGGCACCTGTTTTGTGCGTGGATGCAGTCTGCTCTGAGGTCGTTCGAACTGTACCTATCGGTAGACTGAACTTTTGAAGCGTTCAGGGCTCAACTAGGCAGGAATAGTGGACTAATAGTAGAGGTGTGGGTGTATTAGGGAGTAAAGGTGTGGGTATATTAGGGACTAGTGGTGTTGGTGTTATGCTCTGAGGAAGTCGTTCGAACGGTACCTATGAATAGACTTAACTTTTAAAGCGTTCAGGGCTCAACTAGGCAGGGCTCAACTAGGCAGAAATAGTGAACCAATAGTAGAGGTGTGGGTATAAAAGGGACTTATGGTATAGGTGTTATGCTCTGAGGAAATCGTTCGAACCGTACTCATGCGTAGATTGAACTTTTGAAGCGTTCAGGGCTCAACTAGGCAGGAATAGTGGACCGAGAGTAGAGGTGTGGGTATATTAGGGACTAATGGTATAGGTGTTATACTCTGAGGAAGTAATTCGAACGGTACCTATGCATAGACTGAAATTTTGAAGCGTTCAGGGCTCAACTAGACAGGAATAGTGGACCAATAGTAGAGGTGTGGGTGTAATAGGGACTAATGGTGTTGGTGTTATGCTCTAAGGAAGTTATTCGGACGGTACCTATCCGTAAATTGGACTATTGATGTGTCCAGGGCTCAACTAGGCCGGCCTAGTGGTCCACTAGTAGTGGTGTAGGTATATTAGGAATAGTAGTGTGGGTATTATGCTCCGAGGAAGTCCTTCGAACTGTACCTATCCGTCATTTTAACTTTCGTTGTGTTCAGAGCTCAACTAGGCCAGAATAGTAGACCAATAAGCAGGCCTAGTGAACCACTAGTAGTGATGTAGGTATTGTATTAGGGAGGGATGGACTCTGACAAATTGGGCTGAGTTGAGGTCGCTAGTGTTGTTTTGAATAAAAAAGTGGTGTTTTGTTGTTTACAGAAAAGAACTAGACTGGATTTATGATGTACTTGTGTTAGGAATGCATTTCATTTTTGAGTTGCAGTCGTCAGAATGTTGGTAATCATGCATGTTAGGTGCTTAAATTATTTATTGATAAATTTTCATTTCGGCATGAATAAAAATGCATTATAAGTGCGTAAATCATAATTTTTTAAATTAATTTCACGCGTAGTTTGGAGATTATGTTTGTCAATTTTTGAGGATTTTTTAACGAATTTCGGATTTAAATGTTGTATGCTAACACGTTTTGCCATCTAAACTGTTAGTATGTGCAAATTTATACGATCTAAAATTCTAAACGAAAATTATTTGCATAATATAAATATTTGCAAAACATAACCTACGTACAACAAACGACGTGCGAAATTCATTAGAAAACCTAATTTACGGGCTTGTAATGCATAAATTATACATGAAACACATTAAGAAATTTAATTTAAGCGCCTATAATGCATTTTTATTCGTTCAAATACAAATTTGTTAGTAAATAATTTACGCACCTAAAGTAAAGGATTACCATTGTTTTTATTGTATTATAATTGTAATTAAATATTTTATTGTTTATGTGATGTTATATCAAGGAATATAAAAGTTATAGATGGTTTACTTATATGAAAAAATTGATATTACATGTGAACATCGTGATATTTTGAATCAAATTAAGTAATGATTCGATTATTAAAATAAGCTTTTAGTGTTTTCATAAAAGAAAGAGGTCAGATTAGTTATGTTGGTGTATTGAGACTCATATGAAAAACACTGTTTTTAAGTGTAAATATTATGGTATTTCGAATTAAATCTATTATATTTGCACTTATCGTTTCGAAAGATTAATTTCTATTGTTTTAAAGAAACTAGACTGAATAGTTAGTTAAGTTTATTGGATAAATATAATAACGATGGATTTACTTATATGAAGAATACATTTTTACTGTGCGAAAGTTTTTATTGTTCTAAATTATTTCCGTCTACCGATTTGATTCGTGAGATTAGCTTTTGGTGTTTCAAAGAAAGAACTAGGTCAGACTTATTAAATAATGAGTAATTTTTTAAATTTCATTTACAAATCAAAAATTTCTTGTTTAGATTCCGAAAATTAATGTCATATCGTAGCGAAAAATCGTACCTCAGTTTTTTCGGAACGATATATCGTGGCGTGTATGGCCAGCATTATAAAACCGTTCAGTTTTGTCCGGTTTCGTCCGGTTTTTTATACATACACGTAGCGAAAAATCGTACCTCAGTTTTTTCGGAACGATATATCGTGGCGTGTATGGCCAGCATTATGCTGGCCATTAAAAAACCGGACGAAACCGGACGAAACTGAACGGTTTTATAGCATACACGTAGCGAAAAATCGTACCTCAGTTTTTTCGGAACGATATATCGTGGCGTGTATGGCCAGCATAAAGTGAACGGTCATGGAATTATTTACATTACCATAAAGAGATGAATCAACGATTTTTAAAAAATAACAATACAGAACACATAACGATATTTCAAATACTTGTCGCATCGAATTACAAATCATCGCGATTTTCCACAACAGAAAACGATTTGCATTCCAAATTTAACAATATCAATAACGATGACCTCAGACATTAAACATAGCGAAACGTGCCCGAATAACGAAAAAGTCCACTGCATATATAATTAGTAATGCATCCGAAAACCCAACATGCATCTATAAAGTGGGCGTTATCTTGTTGCAAATGCGAAATGTCCTTATCGAAAAATGTGACCGGACGATTTGAATAATTCCCCGCTATGAATAATCCGAGAGAGGAAACTGAAAACGATATAAAATCACATGCTTTTTCATAATTAGTCATGGAATTACTTTGTTAGGGGCCAGTGGTGGATTTATCTATAGTCAGTGGAGGTTCTCGCATCAGGGCCACCGATTGGAAAGGATTCTTACCATTTTGATGAATTATTATAGGTTTTTTTCTATATAAATCCAATAAACACCATGAAATTTTAATCACCTTCTGAAGGAAAAAAGGCGTTTGTTTACATAAAATCGAATTTTATTTTCTAAAAACGTCCATTTGTCCTTTATTTTATGAAACCGACTGTTATTTATTAATAATAAACGATAAAATTCTCGTATGTGGCGATACTTCTTTCCAATTTTAAAGGGAGGGGGGGAGGGGGTTGGAACCAGAATCTATATATTTATATATGTAATGGAGCCCCCACAATTTTTTGGCACCTAGAACCCCTAACAGTGACGGATGTATTTCATTAGAGGCTTAAGGTGTTAAAAAAATTCAGGGGTTATTTTCTATAAATGTACAGGACCAGGTTCCAAACCTATTCCCCCTCACCCCCATTACACATAAATCATCAAAATATAACAGTCGGTTTCATAAAACAAAGAAAAATAGACAATTTAAAAAAATAAAATTTGTTTTTGTGCAAATAAACGCTTCTTTTTCTTCAGAAAGTGATTATAATTTCATATCTATTATATTAGTATAGAAAAACTATAATAATTCATCAAAAATTTTTTATAAGGTTAGGTGTTCTTTTTAATTGGCGGTCCTGGTGCAAGAGCCTCCACCGCCTATAGTCAAACCCACCCCTGCGCTTTCAACATAAACAGACTACGATCATCATAATTGACAATAATTTAATAAATTAAATTAAATTAAAAAATCGGTTAAACTCAAATACAATTCGCATGCAGGTGAAAAGCACACATTTAAACATTCACACGATAAAAAAAATCAACGCATACGAACAACAATGAAACGCCAACATCCAAAGCCTCGCGCACACATCGTAAACGCTAATTAACAATTCTACATTCAGAGATAAAATCCGCGTTTTTGAAAACATGTCGAAATGACATAGTACTCGCCTTATTATTAATAGTTTTTCTCTTAGCGGATCGTGAATCATTCGCCTGTGACTTAAGCGCACTATTTATATAGATAAAAACAATCGATCGAAAGTGTGATTCAAAATTCAACACGAACAAATCACCCGCTTTTAGATATTGCATTGAAAAACAAATTGTGCCGCGTAAAAATTGTTCGAATGTCAGCATAAAGTATCCGCTCAAGGTGAACGCAATTACTATGGAATTACGTGAACGGTAAATACGCGATGGAATCGTACGTGATAATGTACGAAATGATTTACTTTTTAGAGTGTATTGGTGATGGTTCTATTTGAGATGTTTTGAATTTAGTGATGTTTTGGATTTGGACGTTTTTTTTATTGTTACGATCGCCTAATTTGTCTGATTCGAGGTAACATACGCAACAGGTGACATCATCGAACGGTTAACTTCTAATAAAACAAATTCGCTCATGTTAGGGTTACCACATGAGAAATTACAAAAGGACAAACTAAAAAACTGCAATGAGTCATAAGCAGTTTTTACACATCAAATTCAACGTTTTACACTTTGAATTCAACTATAGAAAAGTATTATTGAGATCTTACAATTAGTCGTAAACAATTAAATCAACAGGAATTCATAGTAATGAATTTCAATACTTTCTTATACCAGTTGAATTTGAAGTGTGAAAACTGTACGACCATTGTCATGGTAATCATTGAAATTTATTACTACAAATTCTTATTGATTTCATTGGTTACAATGACAAAGATCTCAATAACACTTTCCTGTAGATGAATTTGAAGTGTAAAACATTGAATTTGAAGTATAAAACGTTAAATTTGAAGTGTAAAAACTGTAATACTGTCATTTTCCCTGTTCGGTTCATTGAAAGTTTATTATAATATGAACAAACCAGGTATTTTTAATTGATTTTCCACTCAACCGAGATCAGAAACTTCAATTAGTAACTCTTCAGATCTGAAGAATTAAAAAAATCACTTAATATTTTTCAAATGCCTTAAAAACCGCTGAAAAAAGATATTTTGAAATGTTTACCATATGGTGACCGCACTCAATAAAATCCCAAGTATGTAACATCGTCGAAAAAGGCAATAGAAAACGACTTTCCCTTCGACATTTTTTTTTAATTCAATGACGAAAACTAGCTTTTACGTGTCACATGACGTAATCCATACTCGTCCATTGAATGCGTATGTTTGTATTTTTTTTTTAATAATTTTCAATAGCATGTATTTCGATTGTAAATAGTTCCGAATAGGTAAACCAGAATTGAATCGAATTCGAGGAAATTAATGTCAACGTGTGGTTATTTAGCGCATGAATCTTATTATTTTCAAAAGTGGCGAACTAAATACAAAAATTTAATTTAACTTCCCGATTATTCAAAAAAAAAAACAAAACAAAACATTGTACATACAAAAATAATCGCAAAAAATTATTCATCGAATAATTTCGAAAGAAACACATTGAAATCGAATCACTTAATGCAACATGAGAAATAACAGTTCATCGAAACAAATCCGCATTTTCAAACAAAAACAAGTTTTAGAACATAGGAAAAAATAAATAAAAATTACGTCACACTTTTCGCAAACATACCTATTATTTACGCAAAAGGAAATTTATTCAACGTATTTTTATTGCACAAATCTATTTATATGTTGTGATATATAAATAGATGCCAATTACATTTTCATGTATTTAAATCATAATGTCATAAATACACATTATTGAGGGATGGGTCGGGTTAAGTTAGATGAAGATGTGTTGGGTTAGGGTTTTTCGGCAATTTCATTTGGTTTAAAGGAAGTTTTAGGTCGGGTTGGGTCAAATGTACATGGACTATTATAGGATAAAGACACCAGATTGTGGATTTACAGTTGACCATCCTTCAGAAAAACGCAAAAATTAAGGTTTTTAAAGATGATAATCATTCGGAAAGGAAGCTATGGATAAACTGCTTATCTATCACACCCTTTCCGAAAGATTATTATTTTCAAAAACCTTAATTTTTACGTTTCTCTGAGAGAAGATCAATTACAGGTATATGATCCACCACTGGTGTCGTTACTCCACATGATATACATATATTATATGAAACGAATCAAATCAGTCGACGCACTAATACGTCCTAAGCACTTTGCGAAAGCGGCAAAGTTCCAATTGCGATTAGTACTACACCACGCTCACAAAAAAAAATATATATATCATATATATACATGGGTATATTCAAGCGAATTTTTGCGGGAAATTGTTTTCAAACGTTTGAGAGACGTCGGTCGGAACGCAGCACACCTTCGCGTCCACACGACCTCGCCGACCCGTGACGAAATTCGACGGGTCGAAAAGGAAAGCGTTCGAAAAGCGCGCCATTTTCGAAACCGCGAAAGTGCGGAGGCCCGACACGACGAAGCTCCGAGCTGACCTTTTTTCGAATGCAAATGCGCGCGCCGAAATCTCGGTTCTGTGATCGTGCTGGTTTTTTTTTTTTGTTTTTGTAAAGCGACGACACACACGACAGACTCGACAACTGAACGCGCACTGGTGCAAAACTGGATTGCCGCGGTGGGGTCGGTCAGTGCGACAACGATGGCACGAGCCGAACGGATGCGCGTTTGTTAGGTTGTGAAGTTGTTTTTTTTATGGTACCAATATTCGGTCCGGGGAAATAGAGATGAATCGCACATTAAAATCAACACTTTGCCCGACAAAGTTGCCAGCAATAAAAAATTTCCGTTACTGATAGAAAATAACGACAGCATAATCGACGTACAAGGAAAGATCATTCAAATGTCAGTATTTCATTTGTTTGAAGTGCTTCTTTGTATTTAAATATTTTCCAGTATGTTTTTCGATAAATTCTATGGGGAAAAAATGTTTCAATCTGCCAAAACGGTATCTATTGACATATCAATAAGTCCTACATTCGATCGCGCAAATATAACCGATATGGCCGATTTGAGCGAAATAGGTATCTATTGGCATATTTAATAAGTCCTACATTCCATACAATAAAAATATTTCGGTACGATTAATAAAAAGCGTGCGGTTCTCAAATTTTTTTATAAGGTTATAATGATTTTTTTTTTATTTCTATATTTTCGCAATACGAAGTCTAATATCGATTTCTTCTAGATTTCGTTTCAATAAATGATATTAAAATAATAAATGTTTTCAAAATACACTTATTCTCAGTCAGGGAAAACTAAACGCACTTATTTAATGCCGCGTGTTTCAGTCAAAAGTCTGAACGTATTTATTACTAAACGCGTGTTTAGGTTAGACAGAGAAGGTTTTTTGCGTCACATTTACTGAACGTATCTTATTCAATCGGGTATTCAGATCGAAAATATTTTATAAGCCCCTATCGTAAAAGTTTTCAACCAACTGTCAAACTGCGAATGAGTATTGGTGCATGTAAAAGTATAAACGTGTTTCTGGAGCATCAACTTAAATTCATTCGTGAGCTCGGTTGCCTTTTACCATATTGATACTATTTTTCGAAGTTTTCGAAAATTATCGGTGTTTACGGCAGCGTCGGTATCCACTACCGTCGTGTGTGTCAGTGTCATTTGAGCAAATGTCTGTTAACGTTTGGAACCCTGCAGTTGCCGCGAACCCTCACTGGATGTCGATAAAACAGTTCGCTGTTCGTGCCGCTGCATTTCTACTGTCAGCTGTCACTTGTGTTTATGTTTTGATTTTGCCATAATACCCTCTTTATTGAGAGCGATGAATAATAAGAAAACAAACCGAAAATATTACAAACCTCGGGAAAAAATCTGTGCCCAAAAAGACATCAGACGAAATTGTCTTTCAGTAGCAATGGACCTAAATGACAATGTGATAAACAGGAATGTGGAATGTATGAAATAATTCGAAAGAACACATGTCTTCAACGTTCAAAACTACCCCCCAAAAATGATGTTTTTATTTATTATCGATCCGAGGAACTGGCCAACGTAAAATTTTAAACAAAACATTTATAGATATCAATATCACAGTCATCTATTTCAATAATTGAATGCGGTAACTGACCTTTTTTTTAATATGATTTTTTATGGAATAACATGCTACGTGGTCGCATCCTTCGTCTCCTTAATAAAAATATTCCCTATCTCTAGTTTCTATTGATAAACTAACATTACCATTGGATTTTTTTGCGCACTCAACGGTATAACGCGGTTTCAACTTTCAACATGTCTGGAGAGGCACTCTTCGTTCCCTGTGCTAACAAGTATAGAAAATAAACGTGATATTGGTAAAAAACGACATGTAAAAATAGGGAGGATATTATAAAAGAAAGACCTCGATTAAATGTGTCTTTTGTAAAAAGTGTCGTTTTCTTGAATGCTGTAAAATACAACTTTCGTTAGTTATCACGTTATTCGCGAAACATTTAAATCTTTTTTATTCTGAAGAAATTATTTTTTTTTTGGAAAGCTTAATAAGAAAATGAATGAATCAGAATTTGAAATTAATAAAAATTCTTATAGTTTATGTTCTTGAAACTGACGGTCGATATGCTATACATTTTTCAAAATATCATTTGTCCTAATCTTGTAGATTTTCATTGTTGCAATAAAAAAATAGTATGATTTGTAGAACAATAGCTTGCATTATATTTTTCGATACACATATGCCAAATTACAATTAAGAGTTTCAGCATTGCTTGCATTTTATTTATAAATTTTTAATCTTGTGCTTATATACCAGGCTTGTCCAAAGGGCCACTATGGTGCCAAAGTGGCCCCCACTTTTCACACAACAACAAACATAACAAACAGAATTTATTCCGAAATGAACTTATCGAAATAGTTTTATAATGGAAATAAATAACTTTACCAATATTTTAATACTTATTATGTTTTGAATTTACAACAATTGAAATTTTGAGATTTTAAATTTATAAGCGGCCCCCGCATACTGAAATTTTGGACAAGCCTGTTATATACCATATGCTGTAAAGAGTATTGACAAATTATTTTCAATTCATAGATGTATTAAAGTATCATATTATGCATATTTCAGGTGAAGTATCCGCACAGCAACGGTAACGGAAAACAAATTGTTTGAGAAAGCGTCTGCTGCTAAATGTGTATCGCCTGTTAAAATAAAAAAATATATCGACTGTAATACTATGAAAGTTTAATAAAGAAAATTAGAAGAGGGAGAAGATGGAGTTTCTGCAAATTAATTACTACTATCGGAAAAGATCTAGGAAAAAATTACAATATACATTTGCAGGCGTATTTCAACAAAACGAAGACAGTCTGGATACCGAAAAATTGCCCATGCCAAAAAACGGGATGAACTTCGACTGGAGTCTGATATATAGAAAAAACGGGTACGAATAGAGTTTGATCGTTTAGTATATTACATATTATGATTTACAATGAAGTTTTCATCATGCTTTCAGAACCTTTCAAAATCTACGTTTTCTACGAGTCAAAGGGACGACCGTGTACATGTTCGGGAAGAAATACCAGTCTACGTTTGCCCCGTCGTCGATAGGATTGCCGACCGAAACGATAAATTGTCCAGGAAATTTAAAGAAAATAATTAGATTACATTAGGAATTTCAAATACGACTTAATATTGAATCGCGTACAGAATTTGCCTGACTGATAATAAAGATGACGATGTTCAGTTCTGAGCAATAAAAATGTGCTGTTTTTTTTTCATTTGAAGTATGTATATATAATGTGTCATGAATTAATACATTGAATGAATCGAGTATTACATTTGAACATAAATCTCATAATTTCGTCTATTTGTCGAATCGGTCAAATTGAAAACGGCGAATGCTTGCATTTTCGGTACATAGTTCGTAACGAACAGCAGTCGACAGTCGGATGGATTATTGCAAATGTCAAACGGCCATTTTAAAAAAATTGAAATAGAGTCGCGCCTGAGCAAGTACCGGTGGCAAATTCTCGAAAAGATCGTCTGAAAACAAAGGTTCTTTGCGTTACTTTATGCGAATGTTATCGGCCGTTTCTGACGTTAGAATCTGACTAGAAATAAGCTCGGATGCCGAGTATGCGAAGTTACGCGTTATGAGATAAGATTTAACGCACATAATATATAAATCCGCGTCTACAAACGAATATTCTCTTTTATTGAGCGTTATTAAGGGTCATGTATAATGTAATGCGCTCGGTTTTCATGCAAGCATTGGTGTGTGTACTTTTTTTACACTTATGCGTTGAAATCATAATATTGGTTTGGGTTGTTTCCGACATTTTTTCATTACAGAACGTTAAATATCCACGGATACGCGTTCATTTGACAAAATTCAGTTCGATTCCCCTGCTATCATATGCTAGGGGTATGATATGATATGAGCGGAACTCTCTCGAAGCGCCTTTTTGGGCGGCAGTTGGAGCGCGTCGTCCGAACGGAGCGGTCGTTGACGGGAGAGTTCCAGCGTGTTCAGTGTTTGGCCGTTTTCCCGCCATCATCATCGTCGGCTGCCCATACCCGGGTGAGCGCCATTTTGTTTCGTTGTTGATTATCGTTCGACATTTTGCCGTGATACGGATTTCGTATGGCGTCGTTTTGCGCGCGCGCGCAAGTTACAAACATGTCCCGCCGACGCGTTGTCGGCGTTGCCGTATAGCAGTTACCCGTTTCGAAAAGTGACAATAATACCGTTTTTGTTTTTGGGTGAAGAACAACATTAGCTTAAGAGCGAATTTAAGTTGGCACCCGTGAAACACGCTGCGTTCCTTCTCTTGCCGATCTACCGACTCACTTTTATCGTTTTGTGCGCAGAGTTTAAAAGATCATATTTCTGATGGTTTTCGACGTTGTTTTGTTTCAGACTTTCCACCGAGTAACTGACGAATCTGACGCAATGTGGCCCCAGAACTCGGGAGCTAGAAAGAGGAAGCGCCCCTGCGACTACAGCGATTCCGTTGATGAGACGAAACCGCATTTATACCCTTATAGTGCATTTCACTTGCTGCCTGCAATACGTAATTTCATTTTTATGCGAGAAATGTTGATGTGAATTTTGTGAGGTTATGTTATTTGGAACGTCGAATCCAAAGTTTTCGAATATTTTTCAAAAATAATAGTAATTTCAACACTATGATGCTTCAGACTTACAATTAGATATGTACGGTTCGAAATATTCCAAATAACATGACCGATCACCCCTCTAAAACTTAATCTGGACCTTTGGACCACCTGTGTAATAAAATGTTCAACGTCGAATCCTTATTTCGAAATAACACCATTCATATATTCCGAAATTAAACAATTTGCTCTTACAGGTGTTCAACTTGAAAACATAAAGAAAGAATTTTTCAATAAGAAGAGCGATCCTTACGCTGAACTGTTGAATTGCTTAAGGAGCAGGTTTAATAAATTTCTCTTATCCAATATTGTCGGAGACCTGATGTTGTTCACTCTTCTAAAGTGAGTACTTTTCAATTAACGAGTGTTGTTTATGCATTGTTGCTATTTTGTGTATCTCTTCTTATTTTTTTATCAGAAATAATAGCACACTTGTGCGGGTACTTGGACGAGTCACAGGAACGCTGATCAATGATGAAAAATTATCCTCTGAATTATTTTTTTACACTTACAACAAGGCTATGGATGTATTCCTAGACGTTTATGGTCATCATTCATACGAATTTTGGGCCTTGATCGCAAAATTTTTATGCGCAGTGCATCGAGAATATGTATGTATACATTTTGAAAAATTCCCTCAGTTTGTCTTTTATTTTCAACTTTAATCATTTACGTTTATCATTTTCAGGCGTTTTCATTAGAAGATTTTTTGGATGGTTCTTTTCATGTCCTTGATAGGGATTGTGGTTTTCAGTCCTTGACGGGGTTTTATATACAAAGAGTTAAAGAATCGAACGAAGTGCACGTCCTAAGACATTTGCACGATACTCTCAATGAAGTGCGTCTTTATCCTTGGATGGATGTCGATGATGTAACGTTTTAATTTTAGTGCAATTCGTATTAAAAATAACAGTCTTATCTGATTGATTCCTATTAAAATTTCAGGCTACTTATTTCTTAGATCGTGTAAAGTCTGATTCGTTGAAGAAAATTTGCCGAATTGAAGCTGTGAATAATGGATCGGAGAAAATACTCGCTTTTCTGTCTGATTTGATCAACAAAAAGACTCCGTTCAATCAACTGAAGGAATGGATAGAGGTAAATTATTTTTTCATACGTTTATACTTTTAATTTTCGCATTTTTGCCGTCTTACTTACTCACATTTCGTTTTCAGGAAAATGTGGAGGAGAAAGAAGCTCCTCTCTTTATCAATGCGCTGACTGAAGCTGTATATACAAACGCATTTCGTCCTTCAGGGTTTCCTGGGCCAGAATTTGATAACGAAAGATTCAATGCTTACTCTCCGTTACTGAATACCTACGTGCTCATGAAGGATCTAGAATTTGAATTCCTGTGCGCGATCCAAAATATGATCGTTAAATGGGACTATCCCCATGGTAAATATTATATTTTATTTATTTGAATTGTATGTGTATTTTGAATTTAATGTAATTGCTTGAAATAGGCATTGCTCTGCAAATATTTGAACACTTATCAAATTCCGAAATCATTTCTAAAGAAACATTTTACAAATGGAGTCGCGACAACACTCATTTTAATGGAAAACGTAAGTGGAATAAGATTTTTCTTTTCAAATTTTGTTATCTCTGTATTTAATAAAAATTATTTGTTTTTTTATCTAGATGAAATGGTTTGGTCTACGATGTCACTTTTTAAAAAATTTGAGGGAATCGATGACTACTTACCCCATGATTACAAAGGCATAGGCGTTCCAATGGACTATTAAAATACTGAACGAGGACACTTGCAATAAATGAAGCTACCATAACGTTTTTATTGTTGTCTATCAATATTTATCTTGATAACTTCTTGATTGTTATTTTTTAAAAGACATTTGGCATTATTTGGCATTGTTTTGTATGTGTCATTAAAATATGTTTATTTAATTTTATTTTCTCATATCGAATTTATTTTAGCAATTTAATTTGCAATTAAGTCTCACTAAGAAATTGACAAATTTTAAGCTTCTCAGTTATGTTTAAATGTGAACCTAGTTGTAATCCGTCACTAGATTGTAAAAAAATCACAGCTAAGGCCCTCGCTAATTTCATTTACGATATTATTTAATCCTAATTGATATAGGTCGATCGAAAACATTGCATCAATATTAACAATTTGATTTGAGTTTTGATTTTCGTATTGATTTATTATAATTGCAAATATGATCAAGTAGTTGTCACAATCTGTCACTGCGTTAACTTGTATGGCTTTATTCTGATTTGTAGAGAACTTTAAATTTGTATATTTTCAAATGAATCTTAATTAGATAATCTGTGATTGTATGCAACTGAAACAATTTTTTTTACTTTGACAAATATTGTGATTGAACACGCCTATTGCTAGTGGTATTTTACTATCTTGTCTAACTGGCGTAATTATAGTATTTTGATTTTGTTTTATCGATAGCATTAATTTAAAAGTCTAAATATATCAGTATGAAACGACTTTATTTTTCAGTCTAAAGGGTAAGCACTCGTGTTATATTACATTTATGGACAACGCAATGTGTGCATATTGACTAATTATAAAAAAAAATTGTGGTTTATTTAGTTAGTAAAGAAGTACATACATATATGCAAAGTCATGCGAAATATTGTATTTTGATATGTGCGTGGTGCTTCTTATTGTTAGAATAGCGTACACGCAATAAAGATGTAATATTTACATAATAAAGGAAATAATTTTTGATTGTTTTATTTTATTTACAACCTGATTACTTCTCTCACATTTCTTCCAGTCTAATTAAACTTACAATCAATAATATATAAGCATAATTCATAATTTGTACCAACCGCTGTATAAACATTTCCAAAGAAACGTTTTCATAAGCTTTTGGCAGTCAACTGTCCTATACCTTGTTTATTTTAAAAAGAATATTCATAGATATTTATCGACAACGGACCTCTTCATAGACGTTTGGTCACATATCAATAGTCTCCATGCGTTTGTCTATGATGATCGTTCAAAAATCTCGGTGATAATTTGAGAATAACGAACGTGTTTCAGTTTTGTACTCGTATAATTTTTACTAGCTGACGTCAAACAGAACTTGTGAGATTCCAATCGGCCAGAAAATATTTTGTCGAATTAAAATTGTGAACATAAATCCTAAAGCAAAATTTGATTAGATTCAAGTTACCAGACAAATCGCACACTATTCAACTAGACTTTATCGCATTTTGTCGATGATTTTTAAAACAAACACTCTCGAAACTCTTTTTTACGCGTTCACGAAACAGAACCGTTTAATTTCTTCACACATTTTTTTTTCTCACTCGAACACGGTTTAAAAATCGTAATTCGTAATTCCTTTTAAAAGTTCGAGGAACTAGAGCCCCCGCGGACGAGAGTATCGAAAACTCGCACGTGTCCAACAAAAACGCTGTTGTGGTCGAACGTGTCGGGCGGCCGTCGTTAGTGTCGTCGGTCGTCTGTGCCGGTCGCGTCAACCTTCCGGCCCACAAGGCTTCGAGAACATGGAGAGAGCCGGGCTCGGCCACGTGTCCGGCCACGTGCTCGACCACGTGCTCGACCACGTGCCCGACCAGCCCCGCGACTCGTCGGATTCCGAGTAGGACTGTGACGGTAAACTTCGGTTGTCCAAAGTTGCGACGTAACCCTTTCCCCGCAAATGTTGCGGGGGTTACGTTTGACAGTTTGTTCGAATCGGGCTTCTGATTGCGCACGCCAGCAGTTCCGGCGGCGAACCTTGTAACTGACCCGCACATTTTCATTTTTTTTTTTACGATTTTCTGACGGGTGGCTAACTACTAGCACGTTACCTTACGTTAAAATCTCAATTTAAGCACTTATAATGCATTTTCTTTCACGTTAAAAAGCAAATTTGTCAATAGATAATTTAAGCACCTAAAGTGAACGATTATCAAAATCTGATTTAGTTTCGTTTTGATCTGTCAGTATAATTAGGTTTTTGCGTTTGTGTGATATATTTAGGACCGCCGAAACTCATGATCGATTTGGATGCTCAAACTGAAGAAAACTCAATTGAAAAGTTCCATAACAATAGAATTGGTTTTGGAGTTGGACAATGTTATCTAGCCTCACCCCATAAAGTTAATACTTTGAAAACTCGAGTAATAATTTTGTTTTATTTGAGTTTTTCGTTGCAGATTTTTAGTGACAAATTTGACTAATTTTCACAAATTTTGTTCAAAGACCACCAATTTACCACCTACACTAAAAGCAAGAAATGAGTCGCTCAACAAGGATAAAGTTAAACCAAATATTTCAGCAACTCGAAACTGAACTCAAACCACAGAAATTTTCAATGAAACAAAACAAAACAAAACAAAACAAAACTGTAAGATTGGTTTTCCTCTTTCACAAAGTTATCTAATAATACCTCGTGTAGTTAGTACTTTGAAAACTCAGGTAATAAGTTTGTTTTATTTCAGTTTTTCGTTGCCGATTTTTAGTGACAAATTTGACTGATTTTCACAAATTTTGTTTAAAGAACACCAATGTACCACCTACACTAAAAGCAGGAAATGAGACACACAACAACGATAGAGTTGAACCTAATATTGAGGGGACTCCTTTTATAAATGAAACTATGTTCAAGGTAAAGTAACATAGTTTCACCCTGAAAAATTAATTTGAGTATTATTTAAATTATGTATTTATTGTATCATAATATATTATATAATACTATTATACAGGGTGTTCTGCAACGGAGTGCAAAGCTTTTAAAGGGAGATAGGTCATATCATTTGGAATATTTTAAAGTAAATATACCTTAATCCAAAATATTGTAGTTTTCGAGTTATTGATATTTTTTCGATTTTTAAGAAAATGTCCAAAATCTCGCACTTGCGCACTGATAATTCCCAAATGAAAGGTAATATGGTAGATAAATCTTATTTTTTTGTTTATTTACAGTGTATTTCATCCATAAATATGAATACAAACATCTATATCTACACAAAACTATTGCAAATACACGATTAGTTATCAAAAACTTGTTGAAGTAATGGGAAACCAGTATTTTTTGATATTTCTTGTTTAAAAAAAAAAAAAGCTGAAAGATTTCAAGTATTTGTAAAAATATCTCTGTTTAAAGCCCTTTCGATTGACGTATTAAATATGTAGATATTTAACCAAATTTAAAAACTATATAACTTTTGCAGATTAAGTTGCTTGAGACGTGGACATTTCCTTAAACACATTAGAAAGATTCATAATTCTGGTTCGCGAGTACACTAAAATTTTTCTGCCATTGCCTTGTAAATAAATTGCGGACTATTTTTCATTTTATTTTTCTTTTTTGCACTTGTTTGCGCTTATATGTAATATTTTATTGTCTTATCTTGTTTTATATTTTTGAAATTTTGGTAAACTAAAATTACCAATTACACTATTGTTTGCATTGGCGCGCTGTAATTTTCAAACACACTGCCTGCTTTTTTATGTTTTATCTAATTTTGATGTTCTGATGTGTTTTTATTATACGTGTATAATAAACAAAAAAATGTTTGGTCATTTGTACTTTATTTACTCACTTCTTTCATATTTCTTCCAGTCTATAATAAACTTGATAATAATAACCGTAATTCTTAATTTATACCAACTGGCTGTATTATCATTTCCAAAGAAACTTTATTATAAGTTTTTGGTAGTCAATAGTCTTATATGTATCTCGTTTATTTTATTATGAATCAGTGATTTGGTTGCTTTTATGAATATTCACAGATGTTTATTGACAAAGAACCTCTTCATAGACATTTGAAAACATATCAATAATCTCTATGCGTTTGTTTATGATAATTTTCGTTGTAAAATTTTAGTGATAATTTAAGAATAATGAACATCTTTCAGTCTTGTACTTGTATAAATTTCACTAGCATCAAACTGGAAAACTTGTTGGATTCCAATCAGCCAGAATATACTTTGCCGATAAATAAAAAACTTGTACAAAAAAATTCGATTAGATACAATTAAGTAACCAGACAAATCGCGTACAATCCAGTTAGACTTTACCAAAATTCTCAATGATTTTTAAAACGAAACACCCCCAAAACTCTTTTTACACAATTTCGAAATAACACTGTTTAAGAAAAAGAACCTAATCGACTAGTCTTACGTGCATGGATTCGTGTATGGAGAAGATCACAAAGGAATTAATTTATTCAATAGATTTCTCAGAACTTTAATTGAGAATCGTTTACCGTGGTATTGATTGAGTTTTCAGTCGGTCCTAAATTGCTTCTGTAATTGTCGTTGTCTCGACAGTCGGCCGGGATCCACGAAGTGTTCATTAAACTCGTGTATCAGGAACATTGTAACTATGTTATACTAATTTCATTGTCAATAATTGAGTGTTGATGGTTATGTTTTTCAAGCTTTTTTGGTTACAACAAATGTTTTTAATAAATAATAAAATTAGTGCACGGTATGCAAGTGTATGTATATGTATATGCGTGCATGCGTTTGTTCATTTACACATTATTTTACTTTTCATGTATTCTTTTTTGGGTTTTTATGTTATATATTTTTTGTTTGATGGTGGTTATAAAACCACCGTGGCGATTTGAGGAAATCTGTTTTGCCTGGTGGCATATTTGTATTTGTTTATATGCATACTTATTTACTTTTATATTTAATTATTAAATAGTAACTATTTCTATAATCATTACGATTCACTATGATCATTTACTTTTTTGTTCTTATTCATCAGATGGAATTGATCACATGATTATGATACTTTTCAATTTGCTTCTATTTTATATATTGGGCCATCAAGTATGATGTTTGCAGAAAAAAGAAAACAATGTTTGTTTATATATTATAACTATCCATAAGAAATAGTTGTATTCATCAAAGTATGCACCCACGTCGTCGATACACTTTTTCCATTTTAGTGATGTAAAGTCTCTGTAATCAAGAGTCGATGCTATCTTGGAATACCTTTAAAAAGTAATTTTTTTAAATTAACCGTTTTCATGAAATAATATTTAGGTACCGAACGAAAATGCTCGATTTTTTATATGTTATATATGACTTGTCCAAAATTTCAGTATGCGGGGGCCACTTACAAATTTCAAATCTCAAAATTTCAATTGTTGTAAATTCAAAAAGTAATAAGTATTAAAATATTGGTAAATTATTTTTTTTCATTATAAAACTATTTTTTATCGTTAAATTTCGGAATAAATGCTGCTTGTTATGTTTGTTTTTGTGTGAAAAGTGGGGGCCACTTTGGCACCATAGTGGCCCTCTGGACAAGCCTGTTATATATGATATTTTTGTGTTGACAAGAAGACACTTCGGTGCTTTCAGTTTCGTGTTAAATGCTTTTCGCTTAAATTTGAAAATTTGCGCTTGCGTCATTGGGCAAACGTCACCGAAGCCCAGCCTCGATAATTCGAAATCCGTAAAGGGACAATGCCGTATGGCTCGCGACTGGCACGACTGAAAGGGACCGTTGGCGCGCAACGGCCGGCCCCTAGAGACGTCTCGTCGTCGTTCGCTTGTTGGAAGACGCGCGAAAACATCAGAAGGCGGAGAATCGAGGGTCGACTAACAGCTGTAGTGAGCCACACCACGAAAATGCACATCAAACAGGTAATCATATCGAAAACGCGTCTCGCCCCGCAAATTTGCTCACGTTCACGATTCACCATTCTCCATTCACGATTCACCATTCACCATTCACCGATGTTTCCAGGTGATCGTCAACGGCTTCAAAAGCTATCGCGAGCTGACGGCCGAACCTTTCGACAGGGGTCACAACGTAGTCGTCGGCAGAAATGGATCGGGAAAGAGCAACTTCTTCCATGGTGATATTTCCCTATCTATTTTATTCGTTATTCATAAAAGCTGTTTACTCATTAAATATACTAGCGTATAGTTCACGTCCCGAAAACTCACACTGCAGATCTTTAACCTACGAAACGAATGTTTCAGCTATCCAGTTCGTCCTCACCGACGAGTTTACGCATCTTCGACCCGAGCAGCGTTTGGCATTGTTGCACGAAAGTACCGGTCCTCGTGTTATTTCGGCCTACGTCGAAATCGTCTTTGACAATTCCGACCGTCGACTCCCCGTAAGTTTACTTTTTTTCGTCGATCGGTTATCATAAAAATGTATATATGTTATAGTCCGAGAGTATAACCGGCCGTCCGCATGAGTTGAATCTGTCTACATACAAATCTTCATTTTCATTGAGCTTTATGTACAACGATTTAAGGCTCATGTATAATGCTTATGTGCTTACGACGTTTTGGTTTTCGGACGTCGTGTTGGTGTACCATTTTGGCAGTTGTTACGCGTTGAGATAGTAATGCTTACTTCTGTTGTTCCTGACAGTTTTTCATTATTGAAACATTGACTACGTTGTTTCTGGCGTTTTTCATTATCATTAGTAATTTTATTCGTGGTTTCATCGATCATGAAATGTTAAAGTACGAATACAATTCAAACGTCCAATGTTGTTCCAGGCGTGCCAACCTCATAATTATAATAATTCTATCATAATATTGCTAAACTTGCCAATAAAATTTTCGCCAATCGATATTTAATAGAACTTTACCGATAGTTAGATCCAAATAGATCGCAAAATACGTATTTTCAGAGCCAAAAAAAAGACATTAAGACGAGTTTTGTGATTTTGACAGAAGCTTAGTGTCTGGCCTAAAGGTACTCACTAACGGCGTTTTGAAAGCTACTTTATTCCAGAACGTTACATAAACGTGTAACTAGTGATTGGAATTTGAGCGTTAAATCCTATGTCATAAAGTATAATTTCGCATACTAAATGTAAAGCTTATATCTTGGTCGATTCGATCCGTACTGCTGGACTGGCTTACGCTCGGTCTATAACATATACACATAATAACATATATAATATTACATGCCGTCGAAACTAATTTTACAGATGGCACAGAAAGAAGTTCACGTGAGAAGAGCGATCGGAGCGAATACTGATCAATATTTTTTAAATAAAAAGCTTAGCTCCAGAGCTCAAGTTTTCGATTTGCTGGAGAGCGCCGGGTTGTCCAATTCTAATCCGTATAACATAGTAAAACAGGGAAAAGTATTACTCTTCGATATATTATATTATATTTGTTCTCAATTTTATTTTTCGAATATTTATCAGCTTTATTCTTCAGATTAATCAAATGGCGACCGCTCCCGATTCTCAGAGACTCAAATTACTCAGAGAAGTTGCCGGTACGAGAGTATTCGATCAACGACAAAAAGAATGGACTTCCATTCTTCGCGAAACCGTCGAAAAGGTAGATCGATGCGTTTACTTTCTTTTAATGATCGATATGAACTTACTTCTAATATAATCAAATTCTTCAAAAGGCCCAGAAAGTCGACGAAATAATAAGAATTATAGAAAACAGATTGCAAAATTTACAAGAAGAAAAGGAAGGATTGGAAGAATATCAACGTTGGGATAGAACAAGACGTATTTTTGAATATGCTTTTCATGAAAAAGAAATGTTGAAAAACAAAGAGAAACTCGACGATGTTATTTTTTTATTTCGTTATCAATATTTTATGCTACAATTATTTATCGTAACTAACACTGAAATTTTCTTTTATAGCTTGAACATCAACGCCATAGCCGTGGTCGTGAGCAACACCGTCTCGCAGAACTAGTCAGCGAAGCTCGGTACTATGTCGGGAATTGGGGCCGGCAACTGATAGATTCTCGAAAAGAAGTGCTGGCTATTTGTGAGCAACGGGATTTGCTTTCGACTGAATACCAGCAACTACTTGAGGAAAAAACGAAATTATATCTCACAATTAAAGATTTGACCGACGATATGGACGGGGATAATAAATCTCAAGTATGAAAATTCGCATTTTGTATTATTATACTTTGTGTTTTTATGTATTCGATTTTTATACATTTTTATGTATAGAATGAAACTGAACAAGAATTAGAAAAATTAAACGCCACCATTGCTGATAAACAAAAAGAATTAGAAGAACTTAAGCCGATATTTGAAGAAGCGAAGCGAAGTGAAGAATATTGTGCCAGGACGCTCGCCATAAACGAACGAAAACTACAAGAATTGTACGCTAAGCACGGCCGTGGAACTCGATTCACTTCGAAACAAGACAGAAATAAATGGATTGAAAATGAATTGAAGTATGTACGATGTTTCAGTCCTTGAATCATTTTATTTTCATGCTTTTATTTTAATTTTAATTATTATAGGTCTTTGAATAAACAACTTAAAGACAAAAAAGATCATGAAGTGAAACTTTGTGATGATTTGAGAAAAGACGGCAACATGCTTGTTGATTTACAAAAGCGATTAGTATCGATGGCTTTTGAAACGGAACGACAAAGAGAAGCCATAAGCGATTATAACCATCAATACTATGAATCTAAAAAAAATAGAGATCGAGCGCAATGCTTGCGAAAGTAATTAAAACTGATTTCAATATTTAATTACGTCATGTTACAGAATTATAATTTTTATTTAAATTTTCCAGTGAGTTGTGGCGAAAAGAAACAACTATGACCCAAAATTTGTCATCCCTCAAAGAAAATTTATCGAAAACCGACCAAAAATTGAGATTGATGGCTGGAAAA
>VTON01000210.1:0-79898 GCA_009617725.1 Hydropsyche tenuis | reverse complement strand
AAACAACAAATAAATTGGAAACGAAGTTTCAAAATTGTTCATGTTTTCGCGTCGTAAATGATTTTATCTTCGAAAATTATTATTCGGCCGGACTTTGCACAGGAAACGAGATAAGCTCAATTGTAAAATAAAACCAATGCCAAAATGGCAACGTTGACAAAAAAAAATTTTTTCTATGGAGGATATTTTCGGGAAAACATATTGTTGAACATTTCTGTAAATCAAGATTATTATTTGGAAGGATATTCTGCAAGAAAATATGACGGTCTAAAGAATATTGGCATAAACAATTTAAAGATTCGGAACAATCTTGTAGGAGATGATACGTAAAAATAAAACTATGTACTCCTGTCCAACTTGATCGTCGTAAAAATAAAATAAAGGTTCGTATAGGGGTAGTTTTTAACAATGTTTCTATCAATCAAACGCGTCAAATAATTTATTTTATAATATCAGAATTTATAAAATTTGTTGAAACGTATTTGCATTCATATAAAATTATCTCGAAACTTCTCTCGATAATGTGGCATTATCCTATCGCCATGGAATTTTGAACACGTTAAAATAACTTCGAGGGTCGTTCAGATAGATACCCAGTTATAATTATCATCATCATACATATCCATTGTGGATGTTTGGCCGTTTGACAAACCGCCTGAAAATTGTGAAGAATAACAATAATTTTATATTTCGACTTGTTGAATTATGAAAAAAAATACGTGAATACAACTAAATACTAACCAACAATCGTTGTCCATTTATCGGTTTTTGGCTTGTATCTTTCAGCAGTATTTAAATGACCTCTCGACGAAAATCCACCAACAGCATATATAGGTGTCTCAAAAATCACGCACAAAGTGATTTTGATAGAAGACATAGATTTCTAATTAAAAATTATAATTTTTTGATTGATTCATACAGTATATAGTATAGGGTTATGTGTGGAATAGCATATCGGGTTAATGGCTTTACTGGCATATACGCATTTTTTCGTTGAAATTTTCCACGACTTTCTTGCGAAAATGTAGCTGAATTTCGTTGATATAGCGCTCAATTTCCTCATTCAAGGTGTGGGTGGTCATGGACTTGTTGACATTAACCTTAAACTTCAAAAACCACCAATGGAGTTAAATCGCAAGATCCGGCCAATTCTGATCAGCAAACTGGAAATTACACGACCAGGAAATGAATCATGCAGTAATTGAATTGTTTCGGTGATTAGAATTGGCCGCCCAGATTAACACCATTGGACTTTTTTCTTTGGGAGTTTTTGAAGTCTAAGGTTTATGCCAACAAGCTCACGACCCCCCACACCTTGAATGAGGAAATTGAGCGCTACATCAACGAAATTTAGCTACATTTACGCAAGAAAGTCGTGGAAATTTTCAACGAAAAAATGCGTATATGCCAGTAAAGCCATTAACCCGATATGCTATTCCACACATAACCCTATACTATATACTGTATGAATCAATCAAAAAATTATAATTTTTAATTAGAAATCTATGTCTTCTATCAAAATCACTTTGTGCGTGATTTTTGAGACACTCTAGATAACCATTGATAACAGCCACCTAGAGGCGAATTCAATTTCGAGTGAAACGATAATAAAGTATTAGGAATTGGAATAAAAATAGTTTCAAAGCAACGAGAAGCTAAATCGCCGCTAGTATTTTCAAATCCTTAATATTATATGTTTTTATAAATATACCCTAAATACAGCCGTGGGCAAACTGCGGCCCGCGGGCCACATGCGAAAAATGATCATATTACTAACAAAATACTTCTTAAAAAATAAATTTTAATATATAATTGATATATAAATGGATATATAATCGAATTTGATTACTTATAACTCTTTTAGAATTCATGGTTTTACACAAATTACGAATTTGAAACTTCGCGCGATCAAATTTGGCCTTTCATCGAAGAAGTTTGCCCAGGCCTGCGCCTAAAACTATGTCGTTTTCTCACCAGAAAGGTAATTTCTATCAGAATTATATCCTCCAACAACAAGAATCTCTTCATCTAAAATTCCGGCTTGGTATCCATAGCGCCCAATCGACATCGAAGTAAGTGTTTTCCATATTTTCAATATAGGGTTCCACTTGTATTTTCCATTTTATTTAGAATTATCTAATGAAAATTAATTTCAGTGCAAAATTTATTTATAATTCTACGTAACGAAGGGATTTTCCGTTATATTCACCAATCGCGTATACACGTTCTTTGAAATCTACTTCTGATAAATTGAATCTTGCATATTTCATTGACGGTAGATTTTCCATTTCACCCGAATTCAAATCATTGCTCTGAATCTGACGTAGTATTTTTTTTCTTGTATTCGTAAAATATTTCGATTCAAGATTTAATCCTAATTCATACATACCATATTAACAGCATCAAAATTTTCAAATGCACCTCCAATTTACAATACTTTATTTTCCAAAAATACAGCCGAATAAAATTTTCCATAATATTTTTATCCATTTTTCGATTGGGTCTGCACTTGGATCGTGTGCGCTTACTTACAATTAGATCATGTGCGCTTACAATTAGATCTGGTCAACTTCTTGCG
Organism: Hydropsyche tenuis; assembly: GCA_009617725.1. Lineage (NCBI taxonomy): Eukaryota > Metazoa > Arthropoda > Insecta > Trichoptera > Hydropsychidae > Hydropsyche > Hydropsyche tenuis. Next base: position 77,320 of record VTON01000210.1, on the reverse strand, counting down.
CAATTTTTGGAAAAAGTCGATTCGTTTTTGAAATTTTGTGAATGGTGGTTGGAAGTTTGTGAAGTCGTTTTGATGTCTGATGAATGTCTTATAATTTATTTGTACGAAAAATTGGTAGCGCTTTTAAGCGTGTTGAGCATTTGAGTTATATTTTTAACTGTACCTGTTGAAAGCATGGACCCCTGTGATAAATGTTCACAATCTACTCAATATTTACTAGGACTATATAACCCATAATCTATGTAATCCTCAATCAATAGGTATACAACATATTGTAATTTTTTGAGGACAGAATACACAATCATTGGAAGTATTTTGTTTTGAAACCATCAATGTTCAAAAAATTGTGTTTCACTCATATTTCGCTGCTGGAAAAACAGTATTCTAGTCCAAGGAATAAAGACAAAAAAATTTACAAAGCATAGAAAAGCTGAATTTCGGTATGAAGCCTGATATTGTTATTGTCAAATAAAATGTAACAAGTTGGTATCGGTAAGTGATGAGCTTATAAATTACGCGGGTATTAAATGCCACTGAAAACGGTTTTTGGCGAACCCCTTCTGAAAGAAGATTTCGGCAGGCGCTGGCTAGATGTCGTTAATTTATTAAAAAATTTAATTAATTTAATTGAAAAATTAGAAAAAAACGCAACCTTTCAAAAAAATTCTCGTGTTTCTAACCCAACTTATCCGAATCCATCGCTCGGTGTTGATTATTTTTATAGCGAAATTAACCCAACTTTCTGAAATATTTTCGCGAATTTCTCATAAAACCTAACCCAACCTGTCATTGTATGATGAAAAAATTCCCCGAACCTAACCGAAGTATCGGCAATATTTTTGCGAAAAACTCGTCCAACATAACCCAACCTGTCGTTGTATGATGAATAAATTCGCGATAACCTAATCCAAGTATCGGCAATATTTTTGCGAAAAACTCACCCAACATAACCCAACCTGTCGTATGGTGAATAAATTCGCGATAACCTAGCCCAACTTTTGGAAATATTCTCTCGAGTTTCTAACCCAACCTATCCGAGCCTAACGTTCGGTTTTGAATATTTTCAAGACATAATTGACCCTACCTTCCGTATTAATTTCTCGCAATACTGCTCTAATTTAGAGCAGTATGAGAGGTTCGAGTCCTAACCTAACCTTACCTAACTCAACTTCACTAATACTTCTATTTCGCAATTCTATTTCTGAGAACCAGTTGTGATACTCCAACCTTTTTTATATTTTGTCACTGATTGCGGTGGTTGGTCGATTGCAATTTTCCTAATACGCTATTGTGGTTGTGAATAAATCTAAATACGTATTTAGTAATTTATGATCGTCATATTAATTTTTCATGACTTTATTTTGACGCAAAAGATTTTTGTCCTGAAAAAGTTTAAAATTTCTATTGACAATTTTCGTTGATTCATTTTCGAAAGAAATTGTTCGTGCAATCATCATTAAAAAAAAATTATAATCAATCAGAAAACTGCACTCATTTTCACTTTCTTATATTGACCATATTATCCCAAAACAATCGAAATTTTAAAATAAATATTTATGCGGAAAGTAACTAATGAGTGCAAATTTTTCACATAACGATCAACCACAAAATAATAACGATTTTGCATTCTGAAGGAAAGAATATACAAATATAATCCTTCCTATTATATTTTGTGGTTTCTCTGAGTATTGTGTAATAAATGTTATCTACCACAATCGCACAAAATCTTCCAAAATTCCATAAATATTCCCACCGATTGCGGAAAGACAATACAATTTATTTTTACACTATGCAGTGATTATTATAGCATATTTGATGCTGCAAATGAGAAAAATCTTTATATTCTGATTTTTTTATCATTCGCCACATTTAAGCGACAAATGATACAATGAATGGTTGGACTCTGATTTTTTTAGAAAAACTTTTCCTTTATCCTAATCTTTCCTTTTCTTTTCCGTTTACTGAAAAAGTTGTCGAATTTATTGTAGATTGCAAACTATGATGACCTGATTCCAAAGCTTCTCCAATGCTTCAATCTTATTGGGAATTCCTTATGATGACGATGACTTGTTTTCAAAACTTTTCCAACACTTTGATCAGACTGGAATTTTTTAAAATGACCCAGTTTCCCGTGACTAGGCCTAAGGAAAGACCATCCACCATGTTAAACCGATTACATTATAAAGTTACCACTTTGTAATGGTTTTCCTTCTGTCGGCATTTTTCGTTACGCACATTGCCATCTTTATTATGGCATGCATAATATATAAACCGATCATAATTGAGTAATCCATCATGCAGTTAACAACCTGAAATTTTCGATTGTTAACTTACTTTCGAACATCTTATTTATTCATGATGAAGTTCTTGTTGTATTCTAACTGTATTTTATTGATCTTATCGATCTTTCTACAATGTTGTTCTTCAAATGGTTAGTAATATTTTATTTTTATTTTATTTTTTAATACAAAATGATGTACTTATTTTCTTCAATATTTATTAGATGACATAAAGAATGATGTGGATTTCAATTCAACGGATGATGAATGGAAAAGTTTTTATAATACCGACGATGTAATTATATTGTCTTATTATGATATTTCAATTTTTGATCGATATATTATATAAATTTATTTTTCATAGATTTTAGAACTTTCTGGGAACGAATCGGAGCCAATAAAATGTTCTAAAATAGGAAGAGTTGCTTCTAATTTGAGATGGTTATTGGATTTGTCATCGAGAAATACAACTATTGATTTTTATTTATCAACTAGAAAAAATAGAACGTTTTCCAAAGTAATTTCTAACGAAAAGTACATAAAACATTTTAATCCTAAAAAATCAACATATGTGATAATCCATGGTTGGTTAAGTAACGCTAACGAAACTTGGATTAATAATATGAAAGACGCGTTATTGGATTTGGTAATTTTCATTTTGAAAAGCAATTAATTTCTATTCTATTACAGCAAATTTTAACAAATCAATATTTTCAGGATGATGCTAATGTTATATCTGTCGATTGGAGTTGTGGTGGAAGTACGTTGAAATATTGGAAAGCAGTAAAAAATATAGAATCAGCTGGGAGTCAAACAGCAATGTATGTATTGTTAATATTGGGCTGTCACGAATGTTCACCCCCTAAAAATTTATCTCCAAAATCTTTACCCCCATAGTCTTCCCTCCCGTGGTTTTCCCCTACATTATTTTCACTTCACGGGAGTGAAAACTATGGGGTCAAATTTTGGAGGTCAATATTAGTTTTATGAATTTTTTGATAGCGAGCATTCGTAAAAGCAAATATTGGTACTATTTATTATAATTTTATATTGATCAATATGTTTATTGCAGATTTATTCAGCAATTAATCAAAAATACTGGAACATCGAAGAAACAATTCCACTTCATTGGACACAGTTTAGGGGCACATATTTGTTCGTTCGCTGCAGTGAAACTTGGAAAAGTTCGCAGAATCACTGGTAAATATTTATATATTTTTTAATAATGATATTTTATGTTAAATTATTATAATTCTTGTTAAATTTTTATAGGTTTAGACCCAGCTCACACTTGTACAATCACCACAGACAAAAATTATCTTTTGGACAAATCTGATGCAGATTTCGTCGACGTTATCCACACGAGTGCAACTATGTTGATAAAATTCGGATTTGGAACCAGAAGTGCTCTCGGTAATTTATATTTATATAAAATTCATGTTATTTTAAAAAAACATATCGTTACTAATCAAAAAATAAAACAGGTCATGTCGATTTCTATCCAAATGGTGGAGAAAAACAACCCAAATGTACAGAGCGCAAAAGAAATCCGTTTTCGAAATTGATTCCTTTCTATAGAGGTAAATTTTGACCTTATTTATACAAAATATTTATTGATGAATTTTATTTATTATAATTATTTATTTATTTTAGGAATTACAACGGGAATTTGTAATCATGGACGAGCTTATGATTTATTCACTGAAAGTTTGAAGAGTAGTGATTGTCCATTGGTGGCACACAATTGGGATCGCACAACAGAAAGGTAAATTATTTAAATTTTTTGTAATAATTTTGATAAAAATATACATTTTATTGATTGAATTTTATTTTTTTGAATGTTTAGTGTCACTGAAAGTCTCGAAAAACCGTGCTCTTTGAAAAGTTGTTCAGTTATGGGAATATATGCAGATCGTTCTCCAGCACGTGGTACATTTTATGTGACGACTATGGGTCAAAAACCTTATTGTGGTAATTATAAATAATATATATGTATGTATATATTTGTGGTTTATAATTTTAAACATTTCGCCTATTTTTTTACAGATAATATCAAGACTTTTTATGATAAATTAATATCGAAGAGAAACACTTTTTCTTCTTATTACAAATGATCGTTGCTATTATATTTATTAAAACATTTTAGAAAGTTACTGTTTTAAAATACATTTGTTCCTATTAAATAGTTTTAAAATACAACTGTTTATGATTTTTCAACTTCTTCCCACCAAATTCATCCTTATACAAATCAAATTCGACCTTTTACACATTAAATTAAACGTGAGAAGTTAATCAAAATGTTATCATTTATTTTTATATTACTATTTCGAAATTTTTCGCAGATTGTGTTTTACGCTTACAATCTGTGTTGGTCATGTGTGTTACTGTCGATGTGTGCTAGTTTCGCGTGTGCTATTATCGTTTGGGTAAATGTAATTTCATAGAAATTAATTATTTTATTTCTATATAGTTTTTGCACTCCAAATTCATAAATCAAATTCACGTCTTTTCAAATCAAATTCAACCTTTTAGAAATCAAATTCAGCCATTTGAAATGTATTTTTTTTTTAGAATGTGGAATATAAATATGTAGAAATAAATATTAGCTAGGACAACATAATCATACAACCGTATCTGGCGTTTCTTTTATATTTTTCATGGAATCATAAATAAATTGGAAACGAATAAAATAAATTTGCGATGGTTGAATTTTATTTAAAAAACGGTTACTTTGAAGCCTAAAAGGTTCAATTTGAGGTTTAAAATGTTGAATTTCAAGTATAAACGCGTTTTTTAAATTCATTATTGTAATTGTATGTGGACAAAAATTACGAGTTTATAACGCATGTGACAGGTGGTGTTTGACATATGCATAACCTCAAATACATCCTCACAAATATTGGCATTAAAATTCCGGTATCAAATTTTCAGTGAAAAATCGTGTAATTGGATAATTATTGTCATTTTTAAATAATGGCACCACCAGCAGCATATTATGATCTATTCAGAACTGTTGTCGAAAGAGTATTTAACGGTTGGACAGGACTTCAGCTCGCTGTAGAGCATGGAATGGGAGGACACAATGGAAGAAATGTAATTTTACATCCTTTAATACTATTATATTTAATTATTCGACTAAACTGTATTGAATACGTGCTTTAGATGGCTTTACAAGTGATGGATTACGTTACGGATTACTGCTGCTCGAAAGACCGAATAGATGTTTATGATTTGAGCGCAGTGTTAGATGATTTGATGGATGAAGAATTCGAGACTTTATGTCAAGATAATTCGACGCGAGGTAATGAAAATTTGAAATATTTCCCACGAATTATCGATTAGATCATATTTATATTTTTTTTTTTTTTTTAGAAATCGCAGCTTTACTTATAAAATTCCTCGAATTGTGTAAAGCCAATATGCACGATCAAGTTATGTACGAAATTTCACAATTGCCCCAATGTAAATTATGGTTGTGTCAACCACAAATACAAAATATAATGCCTGTAAGTAAATCGGAATTGTTAATATTGTCGAATCGATTGCGTTTTGTAATTTTCTCGTAATAAATGCAGATTCAACCGAATGAAATAATTCACGATGACGACGATTGCATCGACGAAGGACTTGAAGATGAACAGCAATGCGAGCCAATGGACGAAGACGTCGATCCAGGATGGACTGTTGTTAAGACGAAAAAGAAACATTGATGTTTTTCTACTACTCTTGATCGAGTAAAACTTCTTCTTAATCAATATCTGATTATTTATCTAATTTTTCCTAAAGGGAATATCGGGAAAAATGGAAAAGTCTTCTGTGCTTAAATATATATATATATATATATATAAATCAAATAAAGATTATTTTTACGATGTAATGTTTTTATTTTTACAATACAGTTTCGGATGGGATTTGTAATCTTACAAATGATTCGTGGTCTCAAAAATAAAACTTAAGAATTACTTCAAAATCATTCGCTTTATTTTCATCAGAAATACATATGTGATGGTTTTTACGTATAAATACATAAATAATTTACAATACATAATTACACTATTAAACATATCAAATTGAAAATTTTCAAGGCAGTTGATTTAAACAGTTTTTTCATCACTTGCTAACAAATACTAATTTCATAAAATGTATACACATGTTGTTTCATAAACAGATATATAAACAAGAGGAAAAAATTTACAAAATCAATTTTAGTGCCTTTAATGATTCAAATAGATTTTTGTCTTAAATTTTGTAGACAAACGAAAACAGTAACAGTTTAATTTTAATTGTACATTTACGAATTTGAACGTTCATATCAACTTTTAGAATAAAAATATAAGATTACTGTTTAAAATTCGTTATCAAATATCTAAAAACTTAATGCAACTTATGCACACCGCGAATGGAACATAGAAAAAAAAAATACAGTAGGATCTAAATATGAAATCTTCAAAGGACTCCAAAACCTTAATCATATTATATATACACAAAAGATAAAACATTCTATCGATAGTAAATTTAACTGGTAGTATATCAAATCATAAACAAAAAGACGACTCGCTCTCCGTGACAAATGGGAAAACGTGTTTTTTTGTATAAATTCACAGCAATCATTGAATAAAAAATCGTTTACTAAAATAAAACATACTGTTACGGCATGTCCTTTTATACAAATAACTATCATATGAGAAAAATGGCATTATCAGAGTAACTTCCGTGAAATATATAAAAAAATCTTTAAAAATAAGCATAATAAAAAAACCTTTTAATAGATTTAAAATTTGACTAGTCTAAAATGTTTCATTCCTCGTTAATGGTCTCGCTTCAGATCGACAACTATTATCTTACATCCAAGTAAAATTGGTAATTCGAACATTAATCATAGTTAAAATACAACTTAAAAGAAAAACCTATCGATATTGTATTTTTTTCCACCCGTTTCTTTGGGGAATTCTATCTAAAATAACACCTCTGGGAAAAAAATAAACTCATATTCAAATACTAATAATCAACATAAAGATTTTCAAAAAATAAAACGACCTGCATATCAACCCGACCTGTTTATATCCATCAACGAATTTTGAAAATCGAATTGACAATCCTTGTAATACTGATCGATAGGTTCACTCTTGACTTGAATATTCACTAGATCTATAGTATCGTCTTTGTCCTTTTCGGCCGCCGACGAACTCAACGACACCGTCGACGAAATGATCGGCGAAAAGTTCTCGAAGTTGTGCTGGTTCAGAGAATTCGCGTTCGTCAGGTAGTTTTGGGGAACGGAATTGGCCAACGAAGTGTTGGGATCTCGCACGTGGACATTCTCCGACGTATTGTTCATACGACGAGTGTTGTGCATCGTCGTATTGTTTCTATCGGATCCGATCAAAACGTTGGGCGTCATGAAGTCCTCGTTTCTGGGTATCGCTTCGACCATTCTCTCGCTTTGCCACTCGTTGAAATCCGGTTCTTTCAAAGACGTGATATCTCCGTCGAACGTTACAGCCATGTTGGGATTGTCGGCGTCGTCGCACTTATGAACGTTGAAGAGTTTTTGAGACAATATGTATTTTAAGCAGTTTCTACATCGTAGTTCGAGGTGATATCTGTAATGTCGATGGAGATTGACAAAGGGTTTTTTGCAGATCAGGCATTTTTTCGGCGGACTAGGCTTTAAATGAAACTCCATGGTTTCTGGATCGTTGTGTACTTGTCGTATGTGGTCGGTGTAATGTTGATAACGAGTGAAGGATTCCCCGCAGTGCCTGCATCGTAGCGGATTCTTTTTGAAATGTTGTAAACGATGTGCCGTACTGTGAATATTGAAAGCCGACTTCATGAAGAACTTCCTATCGCACAAACGACAAAAAAAATACACCATTTTACTATGGTTAGAATCATGTTTTGTTTTTGTGTAAGACGACGAAATCGGTTTGAAGCAATAGCCGCATTCTTCATATCCTTGATTATCGATAGATAAAGAATTTTCTAGAGAACCGTTATTATTAAGTTTGGAGTTATCGTTTTCATTTTCGCTTTCGAACTCGCAAAAGTGTTCCGTGAATAACACTTCGGACATAAAATATTGATTGCATTTTTTGCATTTGTACTTGTCGTGATACATCATGTGTCTTTCCATGTGCACGAATTCCTTATTGCATATCGAGCATTTTTTCGACGGTATCAATTCGGGGACGAGCCAAACCATTGGCGTTTTGTGGACTATTCGGAGATGTTTCACGTACAAGCGCATCGATGCGAATTTTTCGTCGCAATGCGCGCAATTCAAAGGATTGTGTTCGTACGATTCTTTGTAATGGCGTATTTTATGATTTTTGAAATACGACATCTGCCTAAACAACTTGGAACAAACTGTACATTTCATCGTCCCGGAGTGAAAATGGACTTTTCGATGCGCCAACATGCGTTCTTCGGAACTGAAAACGGAGAAACAAAAATCACACACCGAAGACTCGGACACCGTTTCTTTATCGAGCGGATCCGAATTGTGTTGAACTTTCAGATGACAATGTAATTTGACTAAAATGGAAAATTGTTTCAAGCAAATGTGGCACTTTAACTTTTTATCGAACTGATCCGAGTTTCCGATCAACTTTTTCTTATCACAATTGTACATAACATGGGCTAAAAGGAATGTTTTCTTATCAAAATATGCAAAACAGTAGTTACAACGCCTAGTGTTGTGCCACACTAGATGTTTGTGATACGTACTCTCGTTGCGGAGAACTTTACCGCATACGTGACACTGGTGTTGTTGCAATTCGCTCTTTTCCAACTCTCCGGGCTTCCATTCGTCGTCTTTGTCTATTTTTTTCACGTAATTTTCAACAATATCGTGCATTTGACGTAAATGCAGGCGCAGTTCTTGTCTGCGTATAAACAATTTATCGCAATTATCACACTTTATAGGTTTGTCCTTGTGTTGCTTGAGGAGATGACCTTTTATGTGGTACAAATGCGTTTTGAGCGAAAGCGACTTTTTAAAACATAACGTACATTTGAACAAATCTGGTTTTCGTTTATGCAAAACGAGATGAGACTGCAGCCTATCGTTTGTGGGGAATTCTTTTGTACATAATATACAAATGTGCTTTTTGATCGATTCGGCGTCGGGATCGTTCTTCTTCACCATTTTTTTGACCGGATGCATAGCGTTCAAGTGTCTGTTTAATCTAACGCGAGACACGAACACCATATCACAGACGGGACAGACAATTTTCGGCATCTTCTTCGCTATTTTGCTGAACTTTTTTCTCGGAGGCGCTTTCGTGGGAAAGACCTGATGATGGGACTGCATGTGTATCAAATGTTGGTATTTCGTGGTGAATTTTTCGTCGCATTGGGCGCATTCGTATTTTTCTTCCTTCGAAGACTCGCCCTTTTGATGACAGAGTATGTGGTACTGCAGCGAAATGTCGCTGTCGTAATACTTCTTGCATAAATAACACTGGAAATGTGTCGGGTCTTCGAGCTCGTCGATGTTGATTTGATGTTTGAAATCCATATGATTCTTGTATAATTTCAAATAGGGGAATGTTTCGGTGCACATGTGACATTTGAATCGTCCGTTAAACGTATGCCACGACATATGTGCGATGTAAGATCTCATGTTCTTCGATTGCTTTTTGCATATCGAACATTTCAAAAGAGCCGGATCCAAGTTGTTGTCGTTGTAATGGATTTTCATGTGCTTTTGGAATTTTTCTTTCTGCGAAAACCTCTGAAATCATAATACATAGGTTATATTTTTATAAATCGTTATTATAATATAACATACAGTAGAACCTTTATTATTCGGGATTGAATAAAAATATTTAAAAAAAAAAATAGAAGATTTTTTAATTTTTTTAACATGACACGAATCTATAAATTAACGAATTTGTAATAAAATTATACTGAATCATAATAAACAAATCTGACAAGAATTTTATTTCAATATAATTTTTATCTATATTATTATTATGAGTATGAAAGTTTTTCGTAGTCGATTTTGAAATAGCTAAACTTCGTCCTTTATACAAAAAGCAACAATGGCTCCAATAATTCCCAAATTGCATCAGATATCTTAAAAAATATTCCTGTAGCGACTGGGGTACTTTTAAATCTCGTATCTTATAAAGTGATAGTGACATAATTTATGATCAAAATCAATTGTTTCATACGAAACTAAAGAATTTCTATGTTTAAAAATTTCTCATAGATGAAGTTAAAAATTATGACATCATAAATTATTATCTTTTGAAACCATTGAATAAATTATTATGGCGATTTAAAGTTATGTTCACAAATGTTTTCAGTATTAAATAACAGAAAATAGTAAAAATAAATAGACTGTAAATACGTTTGAAAAGTACTGAAAGTCACATGCATAATTATGCACACAAATAATTTGATTTAATTTAAATTTTTACGTCTCGATTATCCAAATTTTTCGCCATCTGTACCATCTCAATTACCGTTTAGTCTAAATAATCAAGGTTCTACTGTATATGTGACAAACAAACCTCTTTGCATATAAAACATGATAAATCGACGCTTTTTTTGGAATTCCCTTTTGAATGCGTTCTCATATGCAAATGATAACCTCTGACAGATTCCAATTTTTTATCGCAAACAGAACAAGTTATGCCGTTTAGTTCGACGACTGGTTTTTGCTCCCCTAAAATATCGATGAAAGGTTTGACGTCGTTTTCTTCTTCGACCACATTGCTAGTGACTTCGCAATAATTCGATATGCTGGCGTCGTAAACGGCGTCGTTATCGTCATCGAAACACGCTTGATCGTTATGCTCTTTTATATGAAGCCGGAAGAATTTAGTGTTGGTGAATTTTATATCACATTCGGGACAGCTGTATTCATTTTTCACCTTGACATTGTTTTCGATATGCATACGGTTATGCATTTTTGTTGCGTGTTCGTTTTCAAAAACTAAATCACAATGCAAACATTTGGCGGGACACTTAGAAATTTCAATGCCTCTTTTTTGAGTAGATACGAGAGAATCGTCTATCGTCGGATGTTTTGTATTTTTATGCCAAGTGAGAGATTTTGCGTATTTGAAACTCTTCCCACACAAATCGCATTGATTTGCTTTTACAGGAACATCCAAAATAGACAAATCCGACGGCAGGTTGTTGTGGCATACTTTTAAATGCTTGCGTAAAAATGCTTTATACCTAAAATAATAAAATACATGTTAATTAATATTGAAAAAAAATTTTAATATTAAAAATTACACAGGTATGCAAAATTGAACTTTTTGAAAAGTGTTTGTTTGAAAGGTATCTGTATTAGTTAATTTTTAGGTTTTTATGCTATTTGTTTTTTTTCTATCTTATAAGGTATTTTCAAGATATAAGGAAGATAAAAAAAAATCTTTTTATCGAAATTTTGAGTTTAAAAAAATTATAACTTATGAACATGGCACCCAATCGAAAAATCCCTCAATTGTATCTTACGATTAGATGATATTATAAAGAATTTGTTTTGTAAATTTTAACAAAATCAGTTGAGTAGATCTTGAGATATCTTGTACACCAGATTTTCAAAAGAGAGTCCTATTTAATGCCTCATATCTCCCGTCATTTTTTATATATTTTTTATTCATTATTATTTTTAATTATTCATAAAACTACTATGTATTATATGTATAAAATAAAAATTATTTTACATAAGTAAAGCTGCGTTAAAAAAATGTTTATTTTTATACCTATTTTTCCGATCGGGAAAGTGGTATAACCCCTTAAAGATTTGAAAGAAAAGATTTTTAAAAGTAAACTACTCTTTTACCGACAATTAAACTACGTTTATTTTATCACATTCAAGTGATAAATAATGTTTAAAATGACATTGATTCACATTTTACTACATATTTTTGATAACTACCCTCAAGTAAAGTAGATGCGGAAAGTGAGAATTTTTACAATAGTAGCTTGGTATTTGGGTGGTATTTATTAAGATTTCGAAAAAACCTTACGTGATAGATTTTTTTTATTATTTTTCCATTAATTTGCACCTCGGTGTCTATAAGAAACCATTATTCAATTTCAGAAAAATTTTCCCATGCATACCTGCGTTATCGATGTATAAATACCTAAATTTCTTATTGCATTTAACACATTTTAAAGTTTTCCTAAATTTACTCGAAACTTTTGAATCGTCATCGATGTTCGCCATATGAGCGGCCAAATGCATGACCAATTGGATTTGGGTATCGAACGATTTGTTGCATTTGTTGCATTGAAGTGAACCAGAAACAGATTGTTTAGTCGTGTTTTCGACAGGTATTTTGTCGGCGATCGAATATTTTCTTTTCATGCCTTTTTTGAAAGATACGTTCTCTAATATATGAAACCTCTTCATATGCCTATAAAAGTTATTTTTCGTAGAGAATCCGACATCGCAGCTTAAGCAACGAATATTAACAATACCTTTGTCTATCAAACATTTGAAAAAATGTCTAACCATCAAGGCGTAAGATCGAAATTTACTATCACAATTCGAACACTGTATATTACAGACGGGCGAATAATTGATTTCGCTCGGCAAATAAACGTCGTCTTCGCCTAAAATCTTCTTCAATTCCACACCACAAGCGCTTCTACCTAAATGTTTTTTGAGGTAAGTCTTCTGTTTGTATTTATTCTTACAAATCGGACAGAACAGTTTCGTCAATAACGCCATAGCGGCCTTTTCGTCGCATTTTCCGTCTTTACATTGTTCGACGTGTTCGTTGAAAAGTACTCTATTGTGATATTGGTCGCCGCAATTTTCGCAATTGAACTTTTCGCCTTCCCTCAAATGCGAATTGGAGTTGTTGGGCGTTTCGCTGGCCTGCGAAAGATTGTCGTTCTCCGAAGCGATGGAATGAGACGCCGAGGCGTTATCGTTATCGTACAAGCTTTCGTATCTGTGTATTTTCATATGGCCGTAAAGGCTTTGATTTTTATTGAAAGACTTATCGCAATATTTACAAGAAATCTTCTCTTTCAGAGGAGTGGAAGAAGAGAATGAATTCGACGATTCGGAAAGCCGTCGCTTTTTATTCTTCAACCCTTTGTTTGTATTATAGGTGGTTTCTAAAGATAAAGTATTAGGAACGTCGACACTGTATCTTTCTTCTAATAAACCTCCCGTCGAGTTGAGATTGATTTCTGAAGATGCAACTTCATCATGTTTTCTTTTGGTTCTAGGAGGATTTTTAGATGATCTTGTTAATGGTTTTTCGTGACTCTCAACTTTCCTGGTAGGCGTACTTTTAAATCCTATAAAAATATAAACACATTACAGAAAAATATGAAATCATATAATGAATTACAAATGTAAAGGTAACTGACCAGAATTGTTTACGGATTTTCTAAGTTCTGTATCTGATCGTTCACATTGCTGTTTGAATATATACGCAGAGCTAAGTTTTTCAACACATTCTCCGCATACTTTGTCGGGTAAGCCGTCACCTTCTTGAATCTGATAAAAAAAACATGTTCATGTCAGTTCGATACAATAAAAAATAATTTATGTTGTGTTTAAGATATGAAATGTTTAACTTGCAGACACGTTATAAATGATATTCTTAACAATTCGATGAAATTAGAACTTAATATAACATCCATCAAGAATATTTCTGAAACTTATATGTATATTGAGACATCACAAACGTAATGCAACATTAGTCAATTGATTGTTAAAAAAACCATGAAAAGGAATGTAAACGTTTATTTATTTTTCGTTCTTCGTTCATTTGAAAATTCTTCAAGAATAAAATTGTACAAATAATCAATGTATTTTGAAGTATTTGAATATGAGCAATATTTAAAGATCTTTACAAGTGAAAATTGTCGAAGACGGCTCGATCTGATATATTTTGAATACCATAAATCAAGTTCGATGGTCAAATTGGCAATAACTATTCACAAGCAAGAACCAGAAATAACTAACGATCATATAATACTCTACGTTTAAAAATATAATACTTGGATACTCAGATAATCTTAAACGGTTTCAAATAACCAAATGGGACAATGTCGGCTAGTATGATTAGTTGAACCGACATTTCAACAAAATATTAGCAGAAATAGCATTCAAGGTATACAAAAGATCTTCTGTTTCAACATTAATATGCAAAAGATGACAAGACCAACCGACCACATCAGATTTAGATACATAAACACCTTAAAAAGACAAAATGAATTGATATTTATATATATCCTAAACGGCAATTCATCAAAAACGACCCCAACTTATCCCTTGGGAAAAGCTTTTATGTGCTTCTAGCAGAACTAGCATAAGCTTTGTATTGAAGATTCAGTCACAAGCCCTACGGCAGAACTAGTCGTTATCGTTATAATTGTGATTATATATAACAATTTGTTGATGGTAACTTCCCAGATTATCCCTCAAAAACAGTTCGTTTTCTGTATCTTCTCGCATGACTTATATAGCTTTGTTTTGAAGATCCGATCGCAGACCATGTAGCACAATTGACCTGTCATTATATGACTGATTCATCGACGGTGACTTTCCAGGTTATTCCTCAGATACAACTCTTTTTTGTGGTCTCTCGCATAGCCGAATTTTGTTATGAAGATCTGTTCGCAGGCTCTGCACCACAACTATTATAGCTGCTGTCGTTATAATTGTATATGATTTATCGATAGTAATTCCTCAGCTTTTCTCATGACCTTTCACATGATTCACTGGGTTTAGTTTTGAAGATTAAGTCGCAGGCCCTTCTGTACAATTGGTCGCTATCATCAAAATTGTATATGGTTCATTGATAGTAATTTCCAAAAACAACTATTCTTTTGTGGTCTCTCACATGACTAGAATAGACGATTTTTGTTTTGAAGGTCCAGTCGCAGATTCCGCAGTACAACTGGTCACTGTCAATTATATATGATAGCGATTCCCTAGCTTATCTATCACGAACAACTCTTCTTGTGACCTCTCACATGATTCAACGAGTTTGATATTGAGCTTCAGGCCGTAGACCCTAAAGCACAACATCGCTGTCATAAAAATTGTATATGACAATTCATCGACGGTGACTTCTCTACTTATCACTCAAAAACGACTATCCTTTTATAGCATCTCGCATGACTAGCATAGCAGAGTTTTGTTTTTAAGACCCGATCACAGACACCATAGTACAACTGGTCGCTATCATCATGATTGTATATAACGATTCATCAACGGAGACTTCTTCAGCTTACCCCTCTTTTTCTGTATCCTCTCACACAGCTTAGCAAATTATATTTTGAAGATACAATCGCAGGTCCTGCAGTACAACTGGGCATTATAATTGTATACGAATCGTCAACGGACACTTTTGCAGCTTACTTTACTCTTCCTGTCATCTCACCGAGTAACTTTTTAAAGATATGGTCAAAGGCCCTGCGTACAACTGTTTGCTGCCATTATAATTGTACACTGGCCTGATCCGGACCTTATCATTGCATCAAGGTCTTTGAAATATAAAGAACATCGCCATCGAAACATATATCATCCGCAGCATAAACCGACAAGGAATCCTCAACAAACTCCTCGACCGACAAGACAGAATCAAATTAGAACACTCCTGACGAGAAAGACTCCAAAACAGCATCAAGGTTACTTTTTGAAGATACGGTGACAAGCCCTCATTACAACTGTTCGCTAACATCATATTTGTACGCCTCAAAACACTCCACAACCGACAAGACAGCATCAAATCAGAACACCCCTATCAAGACAACCCTAACTAGAGAGACAGTGTTAAATCAGAACACCCCTAACGAGAGAGACAGCATCAAATCAGAACACCCGTCAAGACAACCCTGACAAAGACAGCGTCAAGGTTACTTTTTGAAGATACAATCACAGACCCTCATTACAACTGTTTGTTGATATCATATATGTACACCTCAAAAGACTCCACAACCGACAAGACAGCATCAAATCAGAACACCTCTATCAAGACAACCCTAACTAGAGAGACAGTGTCAAATCAGAACACCCCTATCAAGACAACCCTAACGAGAGAGACGGCGCCAAGTCAGAACACCTCTGACGTGAAAGACTCCAAGTTAGCGTCAAGGTTACTTTTTGAAGATACAATCACAGACCCTCATTACAACTGTTCGCTGACATTATATTTGTACACCTCAAAAGACTCCACAACCAACAAGACAGCATCAAATCAGAACACCCGTCAATACAACCCTGACGAGGACAGCGTCAAGGTTACTTTTTGAAGATACAATCACAGACCCTCAGTACAACTGTTCGCTGACATCATAATTGTGCACCTCAAAAGACTCCACAACCGACAAGACAGCGTCAAATCAAAACACCCCTATCAAGATAACCCTAACGAGAGAGACAGCATCAAATCAGAACACCCGTCAAGACAACCCTGACGAGGACAGCGTCAAGGTTACTTTTTGAAGATACAATCACAGACCCTCAGTACAACTGTTTGCTGACATCATAATTGTGCACCTCAAAAGACTCCACAACCAACAAGACAGCGTCAAATCAGAACACCCCTAACGAGAGAGTCAGCGCCAAGTCACAACACCTCTGACGTGAAAGACTCCAAGTTAGCGTCAAGGTTATTTTTTGAAGATACAATCACGCACCCTCATTACAACTGTTCGCTGACATCATATTTGTACACCTCAAAACACTCCACAACCGACAAGGAATCCTCAACAGACTCCACGACCGACAAGACAGAATCAAATCAGAACACTCCTGACGAGAAAGACTCCGAGACAGCATCAAGGTTACTTTTTGAAGATACGGTGACAAGCCCTCATTACAACTGTTCGCTGACATCATATTTGTACACCTCAAAACACTCCACAACCGACAAGACAGCATCAAATCAGAACACCCCTAACGAGAGAGACAGCGCCAAGTCGCAACACCTCTGACGCGAATGACTCCAAGTCAGCGCCAAATCAGCGCCAAATCAGCGCCAAGCCAGCGCCAAGCCTAAGGACCAAAAGCGTGAAAGGACAAAAGACAAAAACGCACCTGTACATCAGAGCAAGCCATCGCCATGCGCGCCAGCTGCACCGAATTGTCCTCAGCGAAGATAGAGTAAAAATCGCCGAGCTTGAGGCACAGCCGACATTTGCTGAGCGCCAGCAGCGCCATGTTCAGCGCCGAGGAGTCACTCCTCGAAGCACTCGAAGCACCAACGAACGGCGCACGCCCGCGCCGGCTACGCTCCCGAGTGGGACTCGTATCGGCACTCAGTGCCCAGTAGGCTCGGAATACATTAGCGACCGTATGCCGGAGAGCGGTAGAGATTAATTTCGCCAGACCGAGTGCTGTCGGCATCGGGAAAGCATCGAGGCGGCCAGCACGTCAGTTCGCCAAAGGGCATGTGGGGGAAGAGGGGTCCCAAGATTTAAGCGGTACTTGATTTACGCGATTAACGCGGTCAAGCGATTAATAAATAAATAAATTTTAATATTGCATAATGACATCTGTTTTATTTAATCTACATCTACGAGTGGTAAAAATATTTATATATTATATACAGAATCCCCCGATTTACGCGGTGCTCGGTTTACGCGATTAACGCGGTCAAGCGAATAATTAATTAATTAATTATAATATTGCATAATGACATCTGTTTAAATTAATCTACATCTACGAGTGGTAAAAATATTTATATATTATATACAGAATCCCCCGATTTACGCGGTGCTCGGTTTACGCGATTAACGCGGTCAAGCGAATAATTAATTAATTAATTATAATATTGCATAATGACATCTGTTTAAATTAATCTACATCTACGAGTGGTAAAAATATTTATATATTAGGTATCCCCCGATTTACACGGTGCTCGGTTTACGCGATTAACGCGGTCAAGCGATTAATAAATAAATAAATTTTAATATTGCATAATGACATCTGTTTAATTTAATCTACATCTACGAGTGGTAAAAATATTTATATATTATATACAGAATCCCCCGATTTACGCGGTGCTCGGTTTACGCGATTAACGCGGTCAAGCGAATAATAAATTAATAAATTTTAATATTGCATAATGACATCTGTTTAATTTAATCTACATCTACGAGTGGTAAAAATATTTATATATTATATACAGAATCCCCCGATTTACGCGGTGCTCGGTTTACGCGATTGATATTTTTTAATTATTTAATTATAATATTGCATAATGACATCTGTTTAAATTAATCTACATCTACGAGTGGTAAAAATATTTATATATTAGGTATCCCCCGATTTACGCGGTGCTCAGTTTACGCGATTAACGCGATCAAGCGATTAATAAATTAATTAATTATAATATTGCATAATGACAATCTTTAATTAAATCTACATCTACGAGTGGTAAAAATACTTGCATATTACAGGTATCCCCCGATTTACACGGTGCTCGGTTTACGCGATTAACGCGGTCAAGCGATTAATATTTTTTAATTAATTTATTACAATATTGCATAATAACATCTGTTTAATTAAATCTACATCTACGAGTGTTAAATATACTTACATATTACAGGTATCCCCCGATTTACTCGGTGCTCGGTTTACGCGATTAATATTTTTTAATAAATTTATTACAATATTGCATAATGACATCTGTTTAATTGAATCTACATCTACGAGTGGTAAAAATACTTACATATTAAGGTAACGGTACCAGTGGTGGGCCACTTTCCGTTTTTTTTTTTGCTAAAATGACGATAAATGCTCGATCTTTTATTAAATGGTGAGACTTTTTATGTTAACATGACTGAACTTTCTAGATTATGTTGTGAAGCTTACTTTTTGAAATATTTGCATTTCCAAGATTTTAAAAAGTTCATTTTTGTACCAGTAGTGGGCCACCATTGAAATTCGGTGAATCAGTGATGGGCCATTTGTGAATCAGTAATGGGCCACATAAAATAAAATCAAAAACACCAAAGGTGACTACTTAAATATTGTTTTTTTTTTTTCATTTGTAGTATATTTTTAGTAGGGCATATTTTTAATACAAACCTACAATGTCAAATGAAGTTACAAAACTGCGTTAAGAGAAAAGTCATATAATTGCAAACAATGATAGAATTTTGAATTGCTTACAAAAAGGAGAAAAAGTGTCATCTTTTACTAAAGCTTATGAGATGAGATTTTATTTCGTTTTTTATTTAATTCAATTATATTTTTTATCTTATTTTAATTTAACTTTATTTTTTGTTAGACTTTTTTTTACGCGATTTCTTGAACCAATCTTCCCATTTACAATTAGTATAGACTTCATGTCTCTATTCACGCGTTCATTTTTTTGCCTCGGAACCTATCTCAAATTTTTGTGTGGGTACATACACTTTTTTTACGCGATTTCAATTTACGCGTGTTTTCGCGGAACGTATCTACCGCGTAAATCGGGGGACACCGTACCTCAATGTGTGTTTGAATATGGTAAAAATCGCGGACGATGGAACTATCTCTGTTTGGAAGTGGGTTTGTGTGGATGTATTTTTGTAATAAAATCGTAATAAAGTGGTTCTGTTGTTTTATTCAGTTTAATGGAGTTTGGATGGGGATTTTTTGGGTGTTGTCGGTTTTTTAGGGAAAAAATAGTTGGCCAATGCGTTTCGTATTTGCTAATTTGTTATTGACAACGGTAGGAACTCGTTTTTGATAAGATCCGTTACGTAGTTCACCGATTTATGAAATGCGTGAAAATATTAGCATTTACAAATCGATAATTTCAGCGATTCGAAATGGATGTTATTTATTATTAGGTTGACAGACGTCGTCGTTAAAAGGGGATTGACCTCCTTTTGAGAAGGTCAGAATCAAAAATTCTGTAATTCAACCTTTTTTTTTGACCTTTTCTAGGTAAATTAAAAACTTCTATGTCTTCTAGAAAAATTTAATCAGTTCAAAATTAAAATGGACCAAATGCAACTTCGATATGAAGTGAAATTTTTTCGACTCGGATCAATAGGTATTAAATGGAGTGAAGAAAAATAATAATAAACTTAAAAATTACAGGAAAATGATACATATTGAATTTGCCATCCTTAAATATCCAAATCACATCAGAATATTTTAAGTTTTTTGATCAAAACAGTATAAAAACATCGGAAAGAGTTTTGTTCTGATTCAACGCTAGTTACAATTTTGATTATGTGCCTAACTATCATATTTCAGGAAATTCTAGATTGTTTTCAATAGTTAAGATTTAATTATATAACAATAAAAAACTAAAATTTTTGCTCACTGCACTAATCAGTAGTATTCATTATATTCTACGATGATATTATATTTGTTATGGTTTTTCAGTTCGAATAACTACTTTTAGACCTATTCTTTTTGATTAATCTCTTTTCTGTCAGTGTCCTTACTATTGGATGTATCTATAATCTGGTCAGCATCTTATTATCATCTTTTTGAGACGTTTGCCCATTTTTTTTTATTCTGCAAGCACATGAATGATTTTGTATTGTTCATTGTCAAAATTGGATCCTTTGAATTTATTTCTAAGGTGACATATAATATATGTAATTAAAGCTGTCCATCAGTCACCATCGAGTGTTATACATATTTAACGATTTGGAAACTATTACAGTTAGTTACTGAAAATCAAGATTAAAACATGTTTCTAGAACGTTATGATCATGCAACATTGTGTATATGAAATAGCAATAAACAAATTGAGAAATTTTCTTAAAAATCAATTTATTTTATACTTTTACTATAGATTTCTTTTAATTTGTATGAATGCAAAATTTTCAGAATATGAAATTGTGATGCGGCCTAAAAATGATCTACATATATGATGATAAATTCTTGTTGAAACGATTAAGTTATCGCCACGTTTTCAAAAGATGAACTTTCGACTAAATCAATTAATGCAGTAAATCAAATATGGGATGTGAATTGTTTACAAATCATATTTTATAATTGTTTTATTTTCCTGGTATTGAATAATTTTTAGAAATTTAATAACAAATAATAAATCCTTATATTTTGATATTTTATATGTCAAAATATCACTTTAATTCTACATACCCATAAAACGATGATTGAAAATTAAGCTTTTTTATAATATGTTGTGACTTCATTTAAAATCCATGTTTTTTTCTTTAATTTTAAGATTGAAAATGAGAAGTAATAAGGAAATCATCATTCGTTCCTATTTGCATATGTCTGCTATGCAATAATAATTCATCAATTTATCGGATAACTCTGTATAGGTCTTCGTCTTCAATAAGTTGTTCTTCCGTGCTTCCCTGTTCTGTGCCCGAATACAATAATAAAGAGAAGATAAATTTCAAGAAGTTAAATAGTAAAATGGTATTCTATCATTTTCATTTACTAACATATTACATAGCGTCAAACTGAAATTTTGATGGTTAGTGAAAATAATGTATACTTTAACATACAAATTGATATCAACTCAAATAAAAATTCAAAGAACGAACAAATATTGTTTCATTGAATATTCTAGAAATTTTTTGTTTGACATGCAAACAAAGTATTACACCAATAAAAATATAATCTGATTCGTCGCTATCAAATAAAACATCAAAAATTTCAGAGCAAATTTCAAGAGTATAAAATTGCTTTTTCATCTAGTAAATAAGAGATGTTAGCATCTATTATGTAATTATTAAATTGAAAATAATATGTGAGCAATTGATAAATTGACCCTTTCGTTTAATAGTTGATCATCGCGAAGGTTACCATTCAATCTGATTTTATCAATACGGTACTGGTTTTCAGTGTCTTTGTCCTAGTTAATTGTGAGACAAAATCAGTACAATTTGAGTTTACTGATTTGAAAATTGCCAGTTTTCTTTCAGCACCTCTTAAAAGAAAACTAGCAGCTGAAGATTTATGGGCATACTAGACAAAAATGCATGATCGCTCATTCCGATCTATGGATTGCACCTGCAAATTGATCAAAATCTGTTTTAATGCCAAGTTTACGTGTTCTTGAATAAAATGTGATGCATCAATATTTTTTACAAAAATATTCTGCTTTTAAATTTGGACAAAATGGTCGCCTCAATCATTGCTGATGTTAACTAAGATTATTAAAGTTTATTTAAGATTAAATTTCTTTGGGAAGAATAATGAAAAATCAAATATTGTCACTAATTGAAAGAATTTTTTATAAATTGTATTTTGGAACAGGTATTGATAACTTATGACCTGCGGATTAGCATTCGACAATTCCATGTGACCCACTTCAGTTCTACAAATAAACATTGTTACTAAAGTTTAAAAAATTATTTTAAAATGAAATTATCAACTGATTCAAAATGTCTTCGTGATTAAAATTTTAACTGATTTTGACCCACAACTAAAAAAGGTTGTCGACATCGTCGTTAGAATTTCACAAATATATTTGATGGATCAAAAATTTTGAAATGTTCTAATTGTAAGTATTATGGTCATTGCCAAGATTTTTTTTTTCAAAAAAAAAACTTTTCAAATGTATTATATATGTCACAGTCCAAGTGTATTCCAACCTATGTATATTTGAATTGATCATAAATATTATACACATTATTGGAGGTTGAATTGGGTTAGATAAGATAAGGTTAGGCTAGGTTTTTTCAATTGTTGCAATTATAATTTTGGGTTAGATCGGATCAAATATACATAGACTAATAATATATAGGCCTACGACATATATATGATACAAATATACTGTTGTTTTGCATTCGAAGTGTAAATTAAAAGCGTTCATAGTATTTATTAAAGATCGTTTAATATATCTCGACATAATTAATCATAATTCATAATTATTTTCTAAATTTAGGGAAGGGCAGGTCATCCTTACCCTCTAGTTACAATAATGCTAAATGCGATACATAAATAATATTAGAAAACAAACATAAACTTAATTATATTAATTAAATCATCCATACATGACCTGCGACATAAACAATACAAATATACTGTTGTTTTACATTCAAAGCGTTTATTCAAGACTGTATAATATATCTTGACATAATTATGTAAGTATAATTTTTAATTATTTTCAAAATTTAGGGGAGAGACAGGTCCCCCTTATCCTCTAGCTAAAATAATGCTAAACGCAATGCATAAATAATATCAAAAAAATAAACATAAAATTAATAATATCAATTACATCATCCATATACGCAAAAGCGATTACAAATCGGCCATACCCATCAAATGGATGCGCTCAAAAATTCAAAACCGGATTTCGCGCGTCGAAGCGAAAGTGCCCGAAGACGCCCGAACAGACCAACATTTCAATTCAAGTCTTTATTCCCATACGCAATAAGAACCAAATTAACGCATCACACTCAAGCACAGCTTAAAAAAACGACCGCCAGGAGGCGCCCAGTACAGCAACGAGTCAGTCGCACGTGGAGTGTAGTGCTATTTAAACGTGTCGTCACTTTTGGCCTAAACGTGTCGTTCGCTGACTCACCGGTGGGACTATCGTTCACTTTCACGTGTATAACAAACGGTATATTTACTTTGATCTTAATTATAGAGTTCTAATTAGTTTTTAAGTGTTGAGAAATTACTGTGGCGGGGTTAACGCACGTACTTCATATTTCAATTAACTCGTGTCGTGCCGATTTCTCTAATTCTCGTATCGAAATTCCGTTCGATGCAAATCGAAAATGTGCGGCGTATAATGAATTCTTGGCCCAATATTTGTCTTTATCGACGTTTCCGAGAAGCGATTATGTGCCAAATGTTTTATCGAGTTGCAAAAAGTTGGAATTTGAATCGAAACGATTTACATACGCAACGTGCGAATGTGTATATGTATACCGTTTTGGAAGTTAGATGTTTTTTCGACAAGAAACAACTCGCTGAAGAGTTTTCGCAATGACATCAGCGGCGGCCAGATTTGCGAATCGTCTCGGTGTAATTTGAATTCGGATTTCCCCGCCACTTTGCGAATCAAGGTCTCGAAATCACCGCGGCAGATCCGGTGTCCGTTTATTTCTGTGCTGTTTTGTATTTTTTTTAAACAATGCTGTTACATCATTTCGTTGTGGTTAACCCATTTGTTGCTATTGACCGAAATGCCAACATGGTTCGCGTTACTGACATTATATTTTTGAGGTTTATCATTATTTTTTTTGTATGGAAATTCGTTTTTTTTTATTTTTTCTTTTTGATGCTTCGTGTCTCTTTGGCGTTTATATGAGATTTTATATGTAGATGAGTCTCTTTTTACACTTGGGATACTCTGATACTGGGATACAGAATACCGTTTAAAAGAAATTTATGGTAATCAAATAAAAATTGAAGATAAAAACTTCAGTATTTGGATGGAACTTTCATCGAAATGTACATACATATTTTATAAAAAAAAAAATTATGTGACGAACTCTTTAGCGTGGTCCACACAAGATTTCACATGCACAGTCTATTTTTGCACTTGGAATACTCCAGATAATACCATTTATAAAAAAAATGTATCGTAATCATATAAAATTGAAGATAAAGATCAGTATTTTGATGGAACTTCCATCGAAATGTATTTTATAAAAAAAAATGTAATGTGGCGAACTCATTAGCGTGGTCCATACAAGATTTCACATGCACACAAGTCTTTTTCATTACACTTGGGATACTCCAGAGAATACCTTATATAAAAAAATGTATGGTAATCGTATAAAATTGAAGATAAAGATCAGTATTTTGATGGAACTTCCATCGAAATGTATTTTATAAAAAAAAATGTAATGTGGCGAACTCATTAGCGTGGTCTATACAGGATTTTACATGCACACAAGTTTTACTTTTTACACCTGGGATAATCCAGAGAATACCGTTTTATAAAATGTATGGTAACCGTATAAAAATTGAAGATAAGCATCTGTATATTTGAATGGAACTACCATCCAAATGATCTATATAAAAAAAACGTATAATGTGGCGAAATTTCGCCATATGAAATCATCGAAAAACATCGTAAATTTTTATTTGATTACTATTATTGTATACTGGCCTGATCCGGATCTTACCATTATGACGTAATAATACATTTTTTTATTATTTTCGCACCGTGTTAAAGTGAAAATAACTAAAAAATAATCTATTCTTTTGAAAAATGTTTCGAAACCGTGTAAAAGAATTTTTGATGTATTATATTATGCATGTCTTTTGATCTATCTTTATAATTTATGCATTTTTTTTGCACTACAAAGAAAGCATACTTGCCGTTGCAAAGAGGCCAAACAATCTCCCTTCATTTTTCTCAGAATCTTTATCGCTCGCGTCATAATTATATTTATCCTAAAAAACAAATATTATTGATACTCTGCCATTCTTGCAAAACACTATTGTCATTTTATCTCCCTATAAACTAAATATATTTTATCTAAAGCTAACGCATCTTTAGATGCAACGGCTATATGAGTAATACTTCTGTTCGTGTCCAAATACGCCAAAGGGTTAAAAATACCAAAAAAACGTACATTTTATTGAAACGCGTACATCCTTCACGTTTCAGTGATACTTTTTCGCATTGAAGTGTGCCATAATAATTTTCACATGTGGATAACACGGCCATGTTCAGCAGTAGCGATAAAAATTCTTAGTAAAGGTCGTTATCTGTTGGACAATCAACTTAAACGCCTTCATTTGTATATAATTTTGCATTTAACGAGGCGACGATAACGATCGTCAATTTTCCGCGAAAAACTTTATTTGCTCGCTTTATCGCGAAGCATTAGTACTTGGGTGGGGACTTTTCATAATAATATTCATTCGATTGGTAAATAATCAGTGTTTTGTTCCAGTTAGTCGTCTGGTATTTTAAAATGGTTTTTTTAATTGTTATAAGCGATCAGTTGCCGCTGAATCGAACGGTCGGAATGTTATTCTGACCAAATAATTAAGGGGACAATTTAAATGTGCCTTAACCTCCTCAGTACTGACTTTTTTCATTAAAATTTTTTTTCTCATTTCGTTTTTATAGCCTTGAAGATGCATAAAAAGATTTTTTTTCTTTTATGAATTGTTTATCTATCTAAATCACATAATAATGACTAATTATTTGAAAATAAAAAATACTGCTGAATTGACAAATATGACCCTTCAGACCAAATTTACGTTCTAATGTACATTCGTGTTTGATGTCAAATTATGATATGATACATTACAACATACAATTAAATTTTGGTTTCAATCGATAAAAGCAGTCTTCTTTTTTAAGTTTGCACCATAATAATGTTATGTGAGTGGATTTTTAATAACAAAATATTGAAAATAAAACGTGACTTATCGCGACGTCGTTGAGATGTCAAGCAAAACTGGCATATAACAAAAATTTCGAGCCCTATATTTCGAAACAGACAAAATAAAACGAAATAACATAGTTTACACAATAATTTACAAAAAGTCCCGATAAAAATAAATCTAAAATAGCTTCAAAAAACGGTAACAAAGTCTATGTACATTGCAATGTGCACAGGGCTTGAGGAGGTTGATAAAATGAATGTGCGTTCATCTTAATAATTTAATGAAATTTGTGCGCTTTTTACATGAGTATTGAAATGTATGGATTCGAATAATTACTTTGATCTACTTTGATTACTTTAAAACATGCATTAGAATGAATATATAGGTAAATAATGAATCGGCAACGCCGTAAATGCGAATAGGACGAAATACCGACCGCACGACCATTACAACTTTCATAATAGAATCAATAATAAAAACTTAAAAAATGGGCCAATTGTTGAAATGTAAATTAAAATTTAAACAAAGGGAAACGTTGAAAGTTGTATTGTATCGTCTATGGAGAAAGATTTCACTTTGGCGACGTTGCCATTTCTTAATCATTTCAATGCACAAACATATTTAATTTATTTATCATTTTATATTTTTTAATGCTCACATTATAATGCCAAAACATTTTTTTTAAATAAAATGATGCTCAATACAAAATTTTTTAATGCACATCGCATATTATTCTAATGCGATGTGCATTAAATTCGTTTTTAGGCACAATGTATACTATTTCAATACAATAATTAATCAAAATTTTTCTTTCGCAGATACCGGACTATCCAGAAATGTGCTCCGAATAAACATCACAAACATACTAATATTTTCACAAACATAACCTTCCGTTCAGTGCCAAAAACATCGCAACAATCATGTTCTTCTCAAAGAGTGTGTCGTTTTTAGTAATAAGTTTATTTGTGCTCGAATGCGTATCTTGCAATTTGGACTATTATTGTTCCAAAAACACGTTTCCATCCAACTCTTCGAGCCTCCAATTCACCAAAGAAGTCAGCACCACAGAATACGCAGCACTTGGCAAATTCAAAAGCCTGCATTGCTGTGCCAAAGGATACAGAAGCATCGAATGGTGAGTCCAATTCAATTTGTAGAATAATTATATCGAGGAATCCATTTAATTCATGTTGCGTAATGAATTCCGAGAATAATGGCAGTGCTACATCCGCTTTGTGGACTCTCGAAATCTATTAAACTGAACGTTGAATGATTCCGATCGAAATCCGATTATAATTGAATAGTATACACCCGATTCTTTTTTACACGGGGGATACGTTCCAGAGACTACCGTGTAAATAAAAAACCGTGTAAAAAAAATCGTATGGTGACCGTAAAAAAAATTGGAGATAGGTTCCATCATTATAACCGATCCTCTTTTTACACGGGGGATACGTTCCAGAGACTACCGTGTAAATAAAAAACCGTGTAAAAAAAATCGTATGGTGACCGTAAAAAAAATTGGAGATAGGTTCCATCATTATACCCGATCCTCTTTTTACACGGGGGATACGTTCCAGAGACTACCGTGTAAATAAAAAACCGTGTAAAAAAAATCGTATGGTGACCGTAAAAAAAATTGGAGATAGGTTCCATCATTATACCCGATCCTCTTTTTACACGGGGGATACGTTCCAGAGACTACCGTGTAAAAAAATGTATGATGACCATACAAAAATTGGAGATAGGTTCCATCATTATATTTGGATAGAACTTCCATCCAAATGTATTTTATAAAAAAAATGAATGTGAAAAATTTTTGCCGTGTAAAATCATCAAAAAACATCGAAAATTTTTATTTAATAACTATAATTACATACATATAATTATACCAGTATATTACATATACATAATTATACCAAACATCGGCTAGCACCGAATCTTACCATTGTGGCATAATAATATATATTTTTATTATTTTCATACCGCGTTAAAGTGAAAAGTCCGTGTAAAAAAAATATTCGGTTCATCTTCTTTGAACCGTGTTATTTCGGAACCGTGTAAAAAAAGCATATAAAAAAAGAGGATTGGGTGTACTTTCATAGTGTAAAATATGGTCGAAATGTGTTTTCGGTGTTTGTTCCGTTTGAGGAAAATGTGGGTTTTTGAATTGGAGTAGTGTGAATTGTTCGAATGTGCGATTGTAGTTTGTGGTGCAATGTTTTTTAGGTTGTTGTTCGAAATATTGTTATAATATTGGCAGATTTAAATGAAATTTTCGTATTGTTTCGATAAGAAATTATTGTGTTATGCGTCGTTTGCGAAATTGTTCAGTTCCCGTTCGACGCAAAAAAAGTTGTTGTGTTTTAAAACTGAACGTCTTCACTATTCGAAATTTGAACTTTTTTTACATTGCCTTCCTTTCTACCTAACGAAACTATTAAAAAACCGAACCTAACTTAACCATTGACACTTCCAAATCATAAAAATGAAGAAGTTTGGAAACGAAGATAATAAAAAAAGGAATTAGTCCAAATTTAATTGAAAAACATCAACAGAAATCCATTCTACTATTTGTTAACAAAACAATTTTGCGTCATACGCGAATTAAGCAATTTCGTAACAATTGTACTTTTACACTATCAGGGAAATCCCTTCTATTATTTATCTAACTTCAACGATAACGAAATGCGATTCAAAATCATTAATCATATTTATTATTATCAACTAGTTTTAGATAAACATAAATATTGTCATCCATAATAGATATTTCCTTATACTTATTACGTTTTAGAACTTTATCTGCGATCTAAATAAACGTTTACAATTATAATCCCTTTGATATTCATTACGTAATACATTCATTACACACATTCTTATTTATTTTCACAAAGCATTGCCCTCGTGTAAACAAACATGAAAGGTCAAGTTGTGCAATTCCTAATGAATCATCGATTGATTATGAATGATGACGCCATAAAACCTACCTATATAAGTCGTTTGCTTTGTGTTGACTACTGTCGAATATTGTAAACATGTATTCGAATATTTTCTCGTATTCAGAAGTAAGATCTATAAGGAAAAACTTTCGGTTAATTGTATATAAATAGATAAAATGATTCGTTCGAACGGTTTTATATGTTCTAGTTAATGTTGTGCGTTTTCGAATTTTATATTATGAAAGTTTATGTTTTGAAAATAATTATTCAGTTTATGTTTTATTACGGAAGTATTATAATAAATCGTGGGGTCAATTTATATTATAGACGCACTATACCGTTGACCTAATTGTAAGACTGTTTAGAAACTGTTCTCAGTATTTATATTCGTGAGTAAAATTTAAAAAAAAATGGCGTTGTGTAAGCTGCATATGATGGTCTATAATTTGAATCGTGGACTGGATAATTTTAAATTGATGACAAATGTATAATAGTTTCATTGGATGCACCGATCATCATTACAGTTAAGTAACAAGTGGGATGAATAGTACATATGTTCTCAGGGATACGTTCCAGAGACTATCTTTTAAAAAAAAGTATGGTGAATATATAAAAATTGAAGTTAAGTTCCATCGGTATATTTGGACGGAACTTATATCCAAATATAATTTATGTAAATCTTCATTAAATAACTTTAATTGTGTATTGATTTTGGTGGATTTTTTTCATTTTGTGATATTTTAATGTAAATTATGGGTTGAATACATAGTCCAATTGACTATTGTGAACATCGGGTATTTTTTATACCCCCTTTAGTACAGGGAAAGTTTAAATGAAAAAACTAATATAAATAATTGCTTTTTTAACCGTGTTATTTCGAAATCGTATAAAAATAGTTCTGGGTGTTCATTCGGGTGTCCCTTATTTTGTAACTTTAATTTTTTTTTATGAAATTGATTTTTATTTAAAAAAAATAAAGAACATACGAGTATTTGAAAATACTTACCTTTAGCTCGAAACCATTTAAATATAAATGAATCAGAAATTATCCCATATTCATAAGGACAAAAAAAACAATCGGAAATACCATCTCACATAAGCTGCATATAATGACGATCGCTTGTTAGAACTATTGACTGTCCAACTTTAAATAGACAACGGACAATATCTTTATTTAGCAATAGCAGCACGCGAACCGAAAATTTTTTCCCCCAACAACCGTCAGCTTTCCAAATACTCCACAATGGCTATTGAATACACGCGAAATTTCATGCTAGTAGTCGAAACGTCAACATCGCATCCTCTTTATCCCCGCTCATTATTGACACAATCCCTGAATAGGGATCCATTCAAATCGCTTTCATATTTCGTTTCGATCCTCGCAGCGTCCGTCTCTATTATATTCGAGTACGTCATTGTCCAGGTGAACGATGGCTTAACGTCCCTTTCGCATTTGTCGGAATTCACACGTGTCTCAGAAGCTTTTCGTTCCAGGTATGTGTGCGAGCTTTTGTTCGTATGGGGATGGCTAATTAAAGGACAAATTGCCACTTGCAGGTAATTGAGTCATGGTCCTTGTGTGGGATTCCCGGTATTGCGGCTTGATTGATTCTCGGGATTCATTTGCTCCGACACTCGACACGGAATCGGTCCGTTATTATATGATTTTCTTATAGATAGTGTAATGGACAGGGATCGTTCATCATGTGTATCCTGTGTGATCAGGGCTGGCTCAAAGGTATATTGATTTTCACATTTTCAACCCCTCCCCCCCCCATATTTTACAAATATTTTTCGAATTTAATAATCATTCGAACCCCAAAAATTTTTCCCTAAAAAAAGTCGATGCTTTTTTAAATTATAATATTTCGATTTCATAACCAAAGAAGAAAAAATGCGCCCCTTTAACTTTGGCGCCTTAGGCAAGTTCCTACTCTGCTCCCTATTTGAGCCGCCCCTGTGTGATGATGACGATGATGAGTGTCTGATGCACTGCTAGAAGTTTGTGCATCGTAAAGTTGGCTGTTTGTTGACCAACATTCAGCCTATATACATATTTGAAATCGGCCTATTTCCGTTTTTCTTTGTTTTAAAGTTTTGCGTTTTAAGATATTTAAAAATACTGTTGATCTGTAATGAATTTATATTCGAAAGTAACAATTAAAATTTTGGGTCAAGTATAATTGAAAGCGTTTTTGGGATTGAAAATTGATTACGCCACTTTCATTTATAACAAAATTTTAAAAAACGTTATTAGCTGTTTACAAATGAAAGTGGCGCAAATGCCAATTTTGAAAAAAAATAATTAAATCTACATTTAAGTCAATGTAGATCTACTTTTATATGTTTATAATAAAAAAATTAAACACAGTACGATATCCTCATGAAATGAACGAAAGATGTTTCGATGTAAAATATTATATTTTTGCTTGCATTTGATGATTTGTGTACGGATTTTGAACAAATTTAAGTAATTATATAACGTAAATAATATTTATAGTACATTTAATATTATAATTGGTAATAATAATAGTACATAGTCAATTTATGGGTTCAAAATTTTGACGACATAACATCGGATTGAGGCAAAGTAAATATTAGGTGGAAATAAGCCACTTTCAAACATAACAGATGTGCAATAATATTTTACAGCGAAATATCTTTCATCATGGGGATATTATATAATACTGTGTTGACTTTATTAATTATTATATAAACATACAAAGAGGAAATCCGTGTTATCTTAAACCTAGGTTTAACTCATTTTTTTTCAAAATTGACATTACGCCACTTTCATATATAACGGCTCATTTGATAAGACGAAAAATATGTATATCGATTAATTTCGAAAATATACAAGCGACAAGCAACACGTGGTTCTAACACATTGAACACAAATTGCAGGTACGTCTTTTGGGAGCAGTTTATGGGGTTTGAATAATTTTAAAAAGTGTTGACCTTTTTTTAGAGAATAATTTTTGACCTGCCCCCCTTGGAAAAATCTGAATCGACGTCCCTGACAAATCGTCAACTTTTCAAAAGGTCAACTATCACTGATCCGTCCGATCATAAAATATTCATTCCCACTAATTTTCACGCACGAAAAAATCATAAATATTCTCAGAAACGAATTATAGCGTATACGGCTCTAGAATCGATCGTTCTTCGAATTTCCGACCAGTTCTAATATAATTTTCCGTTGGCTTTCTACGAATTTTTACGTGTCGTTCCCCACCCCCATCAATGCTCACTTCCACCCCCCATGAATGCTCACTTCCACCCCATCGTCTTCCATTTTATTCCACCATTGACTGCCGTCGTCGTCGGATTGCTGGCCGAGGTGAATAGGCGATATTGACCGCATTACCGATTTCCCGGAATTCGATAAACGACCGCCATGTCATAATCTACATTTATTATGTGTACCGCGAGATAAGCCGCGCGTTGCGGATTTTCCGAAATCGATCGCTTTTCCGATGAAATTTTGCCGTTTTCGTGTGCGGAATTGTCAACCCTATGTTTAAAATTTCCTGATAATTAATCTGAGTATTCGATCCGTAATTTATATTAAAACTAGCGGTTTGTACCCGGCGTTGCTCGGGACTCTGTGAAAATAAATTGTGTACCGATTGTAATTATTGTCACAATCAATCGTGACGCCGGTACATTATATAGGTGTTCGCAAAGGGTGAGTGCAGTTTAAAAGCACTCATTCACTAAAGTGCACTCACACTTTCTGAACACCATTATAATTTATATGGCGATCGATAGAAAAAACTGAAATGTGAAATGATATTAAAAAACTGAACGCTTATTTAGCTTCTCCGGATTTTAAAGCACATTCTTGTCAAATTTAGTGAAGATTCGTCTATCGATTTAGTTGTTTATTGAATACATACACACACCGTATGAATTTTATATGAGCCGTTCAGTGCACAGACTGATTAACTCCACTTTTTGAAAAATCTAGAATTTAAGTGTTAAAGCACTTGGTATAGTCATAACTATTTATGTTTAAAATAACTTTCCTGAATAATGTAGATTAACATCAAAAAACGACAAAATTTTTTTGGCCATTGAATAATAAATAATTTATTTCAGGGCCATTTTAATTAATTCCATACTCTAATGTAAATCGTTGCAATAATGCAACTCAAATGCACTAAATCTGTATTTATGCATTCTACGATATTTATATTATAAAGGGAATTTTAAAAAACAATGAACATTGTTTCATCGATTTTCTCAACTTTTTGCTTTATGGAGTTAGTCATTGTGTGCACTGAACGGCTCATATATAGATGTCTTAAAATATCAAATACGTATAATAATGATTTAGATACAAATATACGCATCTTTTCATTTTAAATAATGGGAAAAATCTAGGGGGTTTTTATTTACTCCTCTTCGGTTTTTTTGTTATGTTTTATGCTTCGTACAGGGTTAATCGTATGGAGATGTTTTAAGTGCGAAAACCGGTTTGTATTTGTTGTGAAATTATTGCGATCTTTGTTAGTCATATATGACTCATGTGTATTAAGGACTTTTATACGAATTTCAATTTATTAATTCTCGAATAACGGTTTGGTATCGTATTTTTTTCGGATTGTTAATGTTTTTCGTGACAATTCGGAAAACAGGTGATTAGCAAAATGGCCAAATGGCGTCATTGCAAATGAACGTTTGGATAATTGCAGTGCGGACATTTATTCGAATTTTGTATTTTCGTTCGCTTCGACCGTTTTATCTATGCAGATGTTATATTTGTCGATGATTACATATGTGTATTTCAATAAAAAATAATGTATATCTTATTATCGTTATCAGCATTACAAGTACATGCGATTCCGGTTAAAATAACGGAAGATAACACGTCGCATTTTTCCACGAATTGTAATACGTCAATTTCTTAAATTTTATTGATTTTTTGTATCACATATAGCTTATATGAATCCACTATATTTATGTATTCTTCCTTTATAGAAATCTTCAATAGTTTTCCTTATAAGGATACTGCGAAGTTAATACAAACAGAATAGATCAATTGCGTCTATTTACTAACTGAATCATTTAACGTTTTTTTTTAAAGATTGATCATTTTATTTAAATTTCCTCCAACAAAATACTTCTTTTACATTTTGCATACGTTCAAAATGGACTTATCCGATCTCGCACAAGTCAGTTTAAAATTTTATTGACTTACATAATTTATATAAATCCACTATATTTACTGAATCATTCGATTGAACTTCAGCGATTGTTAAATATTGACACACTAGAAAAATAGATATATTTTTTTTTCGGAATTCCCTCCAACTTATTTTACGTTTCACATGTCCGATAACGCACTAAAGTCAGTTTGAAATTTTATTGATTTATATCATCAAAGTCATACATTGTTTATTTAAATCCACTATGTTTATACATGTATGTCACAGTCCAAGTATATTTCAGATCATATTTCACAGAAATCTTCGACATTTTTCCTTATAAAGATAAAGCGAAAGTAATAAGGATAATAAAAATAGATCAATCGCGTCTATTTACTAACTGAATCATTCGATTGAACTTCAGCGATTGTTGAAGATTGCCATATTAGAAAAAACGTTCATTTTTTTTTAATTCCCTCCAACATTATACTTCTTTTACGTTTTGCATGTCCGATCACGTTCTTTTGAAATTTTATTGATTTACATCATCATCGTCTACAGTCCATATATAACTTCACAGAAATTTTCAAATTTTTTCCTTATAAGGCGAAAGTAATAAAAATTGATGCATTTATTCACTAACTGAATTATTTGATTGAACTTAACTATTGTTATAAATATTGGCACATCAGAAATATCGATCGTTTTTCGAAATTTCCTCCAACAAAATGCTTCTTTTACGTATTGCATGTCCGATCATGCTAAAAATTGGCTTGAAATTTTATTGATTTATATCATCATCGTCATCATACATAGTTTAAATAAATAAAAATCAACTATATTTATATATGTAGTTCAACTGTATTTCAATCCATATATACTTCACAGAAATCTTCAAAATTTTTCCTTATATTGCGAAAGTAATAATACAGATAAAACAGATAAATTGAATTTATTTACTAACTGAATCATTTGATAACTTCAGCGATTGTTGAAGATTACTGTATTAGAAAGATCGATCATTTTTCGAAATACCCTCCAACAAAATGCTTCTTTTACGTTTTGTTTGTCCGATCATGCTAAAAATTGGCTTGAAATTTTATTGATTTATATTATCATCGTCATCATACATAGTTTATTACTATATTTATATACAGTCATAGTCTATGTGTATTTCAGTCCATACTTTACAGAAATCTTCAACATTTTTCCTTATAAGGCGAAAGTAATACAGATTAATTGCATTTTTTCACTAACCGAATCATTTGATTGAACTTAACTATTGTTATAAATATTGGCACATCAGAAATATCGATCGTTTTCCGAAATTTCCTCCAACAAAATGCTTCTTTTACGTTTTGCATATCCAAAACGGACTGGTCCAATCACACACAAAATTTTTTATTGTTTATGTAAATCCATTATATTTACATATGTCACTGTCCATGTGTATTTCAGTCCATACTTCACAGAAATCTTCAAAAAATTTTCTTATATTGCGAAAGTAATAATACAGATAAAAACAGATCAATTGCATTTATTTACTAACCGAATCATTCGTTCCAACTTCAGCGATTGTTAAAAATTGGCACGTCAGAAAGATCGATCATTTTTCGAAATACCCTCCAACAAAATGCTTCTTTTACGTATTGCATGTCCGATCATGCTAAAAATTGACTTGAAATATTGATTTATATCATCATCGTTATCATACATAATTTAAATAAATAAAAATCAACTATATTTATATACGTAGTTCAACTGTATTTCAATCCATATATACTTCACAGAAATCTTCAAAATTTTTCCTTATATAGCGAAAGTAATAATACAGATAAAAACAGATCAATTGCATTTATTTACTAACCGAATCATTTGTTCCAACTTCAGCGATTGTTAAAAATTGGCCCGTCAGAAAGATCGATCATTTTTCGAAATACCCTCCAACAAAATGCTTCTTTTACGTATTGCATGTCCGATCATGCTAAAAATTGACTTGAAATATTGATTTATATCATCATCGTTATCATACATAATTTAAATAAATAAAAATCAACTATATTTATATATGTAGTTCAACTGTATTTCAATCCATATATACTTCACAGAAATCTTCAAAATTTTTCCTTATATAGCGAAAGTAATAATACAGATAAAAACAGATCAATTGCATTTATTTACTAACCGAATCATTTGTTCCAACTTCAGCGATTGTTAAAGATTGGCACGTCAGAAAGATCGATCATTTTTCGAAATACCCTCCAACAAAATGCTTCTTTTACGTTTTGCATGTCCGAAACAGACTTGTCCGATCACGCACAAAAGTCGGCTCAGGTACAGGTAGATTTTTCTCAGAAACCAAAGACCCACCCCGAATCCTGTATATATGCATATATATTTCGAAAAATTTCGTTATACATCTGTGTTCGTGTGTTCTTTGAATGCGACTGCTTGTCTGGCTGCTCTTTCGATGTTCACAATAAAAGCTCGCATTATAATAAGTGCATAACTGCGACGGGTCTTTATTATTTCGCACCGAAACTTTATACCTTGCTCTTTTACCTGAGTTTACCTGGCGCTTCTTCTTTTTATTCCAGGGGCCACCGGAAAGATGCGCTTTTATTTTTTTTAATGTTGAAATTTTTGGTTTCGTCCGATTTTATCAATCGGAAAATTATCATATGTATAGCGTCCATTGTTGGGTATTTTTTGCTCGTTGAGTATCGATTGATGCTTGTTTATAAAAATCGTTTATAATAAAATATGAAATTTATGGTATTTTAACGCAATTGAAATATAATATGATTTGTTTTTATCGTATCTAAAATTATAAATATTGAAATTTTTGGCTTCTTCGATTTTATCAATCGGAAAATTATCATATGTATAGCGTCCACTGTTGGATATTTTTTGCTCATTGAGTATCGATTGATGCTTGTTTATAAAAATCGTTTATAATAAAATATGAAATTTATGGTATCGTATTTTAACGTAATTGAAATGTAATATGATTCGCTTTTATCGTATTTATAATGCATTCGTTGATCATACGTCATTTATTCAAGAGGACAGTCCTTCATTTCATTGTTGTCTTTTTATTCATTGCTCAGTCCTTTAAATTTATTTATTTAAAAAAATAAAATAAAAGTCCTTTATTTTGTGAATATGTTCTCTAAATAATACTATTCCAACAATTAGAGTATAAAATAAACATAAAAAATCAAACTAAAATGATATAACGAGTTTCTTACAAATAAA
The DNA here is from genome assembly GCA_009617725.1 of Hydropsyche tenuis. Taxonomy (NCBI): domain Eukaryota; kingdom Metazoa; phylum Arthropoda; class Insecta; order Trichoptera; family Hydropsychidae; genus Hydropsyche; species Hydropsyche tenuis. Next base: position 39,462 of record VTON01000210.1, on the reverse strand, counting down.
AATCTCATTATAGTAATATACCGAGTAATAAAAACAACTATAATTTCAGATTAATGATCCATCTATTGATCAAATAACACGTCCCTTAACATCAATAACTGAAAAAAATGAACCAAACATAATGTCGTCTTATTGAAATATACAAACGTCTAAAGTTTACCTCCATTTGGCGGCAGTGGTCAAAGGAAAGGTTCTCACTTCTGAAATGATGATAGTATCCGTGCTAGTAGCCATGCAATTGTACTTCTTATCTGTTAGAGGATGTAATATTTTTTTAGAGTCCAATTCCCCGAAGGTAGTGTTGTAAAACCCAAACGGCTCAATCGCACCTTTTCGTAATGGGCATTGCCGTTCCGTAAGTAGTTTTTTCCATTATGTGCTCATTGTAAGTTGTCATTACCTGTCGTTAAACCGAAAGTGTCTTTTTTATATAGTGATTGTTTCTGTGCGTCTTTTCAGTAAAATTTTACTAAGAATTACCCTTTATCTACCTGCAGTTCCGATAATTGCTAGTTCACTGTTAGTGCTCATGTTTATTGAAAATAATATTAGACTTTTTTCTATTTGTTTATTAATAAGACAAATCTCAGTTGGGCTAGTTTTATTTTTCTCACACGTGAGAACGTATCATATTTGTGTACTGATGAAATATTGACAGAAATACCTTCCGAAAGTTACTACATACTTCAGTCGGATACTTCTTTCAAATATTTTCTTTAGAAGCTGGAAACGATTCAAAGTAAACGAAATGTGTCGTTTGAAGATCGTTAGCTTTCAATTTCTCAAAAAAAAAAACATCAATTTAATTTAACTTTAAAAAAATTCAAAGCAATCAAAGCCTTTTTCATTGTAATCCCGCTTGTTTATACAAAACATTACGACTTTATTTCTACATATAAAAATTAATCCAATGACGATTTTCGGTGTGCATTCTAATGATTGGAACGATGCTTTTTCCTTTTTAGGGGACAGCCCAATTTATTTAATATATTTTTTTTTTTAGTATCCGATCTTTTTTTTCCCAAAGTGGGTCCTTTTGAATGTTCCGCCGGTTGAACAACATAGCATCGTTATATTATAGGTATACTGTAATGTGTGCTCTTTTCTGTCGTGTTGATTTATTTCGTCGTTTTTCGATTGTTTGGTTTTCGGGTTAGACATTATAGGGATTCTCGTTTCGGTAACTATACAAAATTCCAACACAAAAACTATTCGAAAAATTGAAAAGCGTAAAAAAGTGGCATCTCAATCGACCTCTTGATCGATCTCTTTTGTTGTATATTTTTTTATACAACCCCTATTTCAAAATGAATTATTATTCGGCATTGATAAACTCACATGAATACTATAAAATTAATTGCTATTTGTTATTTATTGGAAAATTCCCATGATAAATTTATATTGGAATTGTTACTTTTGAATGCAAATATTATTGTTGAACGATTTAAATGTTTGTTCAAAAACAAATGTCGTAAAATATTCCAAAATTAAAATTAAAACCGAGATTATTCGAGTAGATATAATAAAGAGTCACCGAAGTTGACGTTTGTGTCATGGTGGTATTTTTTTGTTGGCATTATGTTTTATTGTTTTTTTTTCAAAGGTATACGTGAAAATTTTCGGGACAGGTTTGTGATACGGTCGTTTACGTGGGACAAAATTTTTTCGGCTCATTTTATCCAAAAGAAGAATGTCGTTGCAATCTGTTTCATTATCACGACCGTTTCGTACATCTTGATTATTTTTAAAACATAAATTTCGTATTCAAGAAATTCCATTGACCCCAAAACTTCAGGTCACCTTATGTTTTCCCAAAGTGCAACGAATTAGTACCGACAGAAATTTTTTAATATTGGGATATCCAAATTGCAATTTGCGTCCGTGGAAATTCCTTTTGGTTATTATCAGGTGTATGGGGTTTTGAAAGTGGTAGGAATTTGTGATTGAAGAGGCTCTCTCACGCTCTAAGATCTCAGATAAGAGACCACCAATGTGCCGAGGCTAATAATGAGCTTATAACACTTGGCGATTCTTCGTCATGCTTGTCCTTGACTCTGCATGACTTCTTCCAGGTTCATTCATATAGCATTTTGACGAAGACCGTTGTTTTTTACCGATTGGGTTAATTTCAGTTATGAATAGTTGAATTTTATTGAATAAACTTTTCATTGAAGTTGAGCGATAAGTGGTCTGGTTAGTATAAGATCACGTTTTATTGGCAATAAGTCTTATTAGTACTAGTCAGTTATCTTCTTATCACATAATAAAAAATTTTAACGGTTTCGTTTTGTTTATTGTATCAGTTTCTATTGATCATAGTTCCAACAAGTGGTTCGTTCGGTACTTCGATACGCATATTGTTGACCTATGACAATCTGAATAAAAGCTAAAAACTTATTAAAATTTACTTCCTCAAAGAATAAGAGATGATCTCTTGACCCTCGTTCTAGAGTGGTTGTATAATCTATGATGATCTTTGAGGATTGTCCTCTTTAAAAATTCTTTCCTCCTTTGGCGCTCTCGTGGGAAAATTATTCTTCATTGTTCTCTTCTAGGAAAATTACCCTGTTTTAATTAATTTTAAAGTAAAACGAGCCAAGTGTAAACATGAGACGAAATTTTGTCAATATGAACCGATATTTTATTTTAACCTTTTTTTGACAGTATCTGGTCACTTAATAATGATCTGCATTTGACGACGAATGAAATATATGTATCTAAAAATTACCGGTAGTACCCGGCGTTGCCCGGGTATTTTCGGATTTTTTTGTTGTTGTTTTTTTTCTGAAAAGTCATGATAACAGATAAATGTAAACTGAAAAAGCGAAACCAATCAATATTTTTATGAAGAATAGGCTGGTACCGACTCGGCCCTATAAATAGGCTGACCGTACGTCCCGTTTTCGTCGTGTCACCCTATGCAGAAACCTTCCTGGGTGCGTAACCAACATATTTACAAAATTTCATCGAGATCGGATAAGCGGTAAAGGCATGCATAGGGAGCACACATCCGGACATAAACACATACATACATTCATTTTTGTTTATATAGAAGATATATTATCCTTCAATGAACTTTAATCATCATCCAACTATTCATTTCCATTCTAAACATACGACGATAGCGATTTTCAACCGACATTTACCATTTCGCCTCCTTATCGGTCCCCACTTATTATTAGAAACATTACCGCACACTTAACCGTTCCGCGTGCGTACACTATATCCGCTGCTTAACCCACTTTAGGAGCGCTTCCTTCCGCTTCGTCAAAGGTTCATCGCACACTGTCAAAACGCGTCAACGCAAGTTTGACGAACGATGGTAAAACTGAAGGAAACGACCGTGGCGTCCGGTGGTTCTCTCGCATTGTGTATTCCCAGTGCGTATTTTCACGCGCGTGATGATATTCGAGTCGTCCATCATCATCGCACTCCTCGTTCCCAGAAGGCGTTCGCGGATCGTCGCTTTTGCGAGTCGTAGAATTCGCCTATTGTTTGCTGGGACACGTTTCGCCAATCGCGGATTTTCGATATGAATAATTAATCGTTGGGTCAACGGATCCGACAGTGGTCAAACCATGGTGAGGTTAAGTGGTGTGATCTGTGTATAAAATGCACTTACCGTTGGAACTTTTGGCAAAGTCGATTTTTATAAGATCGATGTTTTTCCAACCTTATTTGTGTCATGCCCCATTCTGACTTTTCAAAAATTTCTATACCTTTTTCCCTGTCGGAATTTTAAAGTTACCTAAAAAAAAAACTATTCATTTTACCTAAATGATTTTAAGTAACAAGTATGAATGAATTAGACACCTCACTTAATAACATCACTTATTTAGCCAATAGAATTACTCGAATTTTTTCTTAATACAAATATAGCTGTGTTACCATTTTTTTTTACATCAAAGTTGCAATATCGAAAAATATTTTCGAAAATACATTTTTTAGCAAAAAAATAACAAATATCAATAATCTGAGCGCTCCACAAAAACATTCAAATTTCCCTTTCGATATGTCACATAAAAAATATTGAATTAGAGTCTAATCCGGTACTACTCGAGTCCAAGTCTAGTTCTTTTATAATCATTAGGTCCAATGATTAGACCATGATCATAAAAGGATGAGAGATAAAGGTCATTCAGTGCACATATTATAAGGCTTCATATGATGATGATTATATCAACCGTGCAGATTTGCTATTTCGATGAAAAGACCATGATCGTGAAAAAAATCATCAAATATTATAAGGCTTTGGTTCGAATGTCGCCAATGTCGCCAAAGACAAAGTTCATTCAGCGCACATTTTTTCGTATAATGTTGATGATCATGGTTTTTTTATGATCATGGTCTAATCATTAGACCATGATCGTGAAAGAATGAGAGATAAAAGCCATTCAGCGCACATATTATAAGGCTCGTATAATGATGATTATATCAACCGGCAGATTTGCTATTTCGTTGAAAAGTCATCAAAACTTTGGTTCGAATGTCGCCAAAGTAATTTTTATGATCATGTTCTAATCATTAGACCATGATCATAAAAGGATGAGAGACAAAGTTCATTCAGCGCACATATTACAAGGTTTCGTATAATGTCGATTATATCAACCGTGCAGATTTGCTATTTCGATGAAAAGTCATCAAAACGATGGTTTGAGTGTCTCCAAAGTAATTTGAGTAAGTATTCATGGTGCGTTGTCGGCGTGTGCAGCACCAACTCTCCACTGTGCATTTCCAATGAGAGAAACTCTCTCTCTCTCTTACGTGTCAGTGCCATTACTTGCCTATTTTGCTTTCGAGATGAAATGTCGTAAATCTGCGAAACGCGACCCTTTTAAATTCGTATTCTGATCTTCCATTCGGTGTCACTACTTTATGTCGAATTTAACTCACGTTTCCCATTTGAAATTTGGGATGTTTTTTAAATCCGTCGCTGTATGCAACTTTATACAGTGTCCTCTGCAAGACAGGTTCAATATTCTTTGGCATTTTTCCTTATTGTACATACTCTGGATGAGTTTGGATATAATACTTATCCCTTACCATTAAATCAAGTCTATCCCTTATTCATAATGGTCATTATAAGACCGTTAGGTCTCATTCTCATGCGGTAAGAAAATAAGAAAAGGCCAAAAACTACAGATATTTTTTCAAATTCGGTCATCGAAAAAATTAGGTAAAACCCAAAAACAATTATATTTCAACGAACCTTATCGACCGCTTCGATCAAAGTTAAGCAATCAATTACGCGATCTATACATGGATCGAGTATTTGGCATAGTATAGTTTCTAGTATTAAAAAAATCATTGAAAGTTACCTTCTCACTATCCATAAAAATGCTCGAACTTCCGATGAATTTTGAAAAAACTTTATCTTGTACTTGACTTTCTACAAGTCATGATAAAATATATTTGATGTCAAAAAATAAACAGGATTTTCAGTCCAGAAAAGGAAAATCCCATGATTAATTATGAAAACTATAATATATACGTATGATTGATTAGACACGTTTTATGGAAAAACGTTTAAATTTACCTCGCATTAAATTTCACATCGTTCATATTTTAAGCTTTAATGATTATGTGACGCCGATCAGCTTAAGTTAAGCAACAAATTATGCGGTCTATACATGGATGCGATTGCTATCAACTTGCGACTATTTGAAGAATATTTTTGCTTGACTTTGTATAGGTCAAAAAATATATACATATGTCTAAACGGAATTTTTAGTCTAGACAGGGAAAATCCCATGAACCATATACGTATGTATGTATGAATGATTAGATACATTTTAGGGAAAAACGATTGATGTAACGTCACGTTAAATTTTGCAACGCATTAAGGTAAACGCAACGGTTGCATTGTTCGGAACATATTCCGAACATTATTTTTTCCGAGAATCGAAAGCGTTCGGTTTTGTCATTAAAAAGTTATAACGAACCTTTCCCAGAATTTTATCCCAGCGTCAGATTTTCTACGCCATTCTCTATTTACGTTATCGCGAAATTTCCACGCGAGAATCCGTTTGATTTCCGCCATTTTGTCAAAAAAAAAAAATCATATCAGATCTTCCATCTCTTTGATGTCGATTCGACTTTGCGTTTTTTCGCGGAAAGAAATTGCGAATGTGGCCGCATCCTGCCTTCGAGGAATTACCGCAAAAACAATTAAAGCATGTGTTTTACGCGGAATCCGTCTAATTGCAAGTGCGTATGCAACTAAATCTAATTACATTCATAATTGCTTCACACGCATGAAATTTGATGGACCGACAGTGCGTAGCCCTCGGTGCTTAAGTGCACTTATTGTTTTGCTGCAACAACAATGCACTTACGTTTTAATGACATGTGTGTGTTACGAAATTGGAGCTCGGGGGTTATTTTAATCGTTTGAGACATTTGTGAAGTCGTGTGCATATGTTGATTATATAATATTAGGCTATCCCGAGAGTAATGTCGTATTTTGAATGATGGATGAAATTTTCTATAAAAACTTTATTTATTCATTTAAAATATAATTTCTATCGTTATTTAATATTTCTATTCACATTTCTGTCAAATTTTTGATCATCTTTTTGTGAAATTGTGTCAGTTATGAATTAAAATATTCGGAAAGTCTCTTTTTCACATCTGAATTTTTTTTAATTTTCCTTTCTAAATAATTTTGTAATGAACTAAAAAGATGATAATCTGATGGCGCAAGATCCGGAAGGTACCGATACTGTCAAATTATCTCCTACCTTAACACCATAATTTTATCTTTCGTGATTTTCGAAATATGTGGATGCGCGTTCGTCCATATTGTCGTCCATTTTCCTTATTTTCACACCTTCCCAATTTTTTCATGAATTCATGCATACTTGAGCTATAATATGGTAGATTGTTACCAATTTTTTTGAATAGTTGTTGGATTAATTTCAACTTTGACTCTTAAAATTTCTTCATCCACAATCATCAGTCTTCCACTTTAAGGTCAAAACTTCCTCATCGAAACTTCTGGAACCGTTTTTGACACGTCTGAACTCCCAAAACATCGCCAATATTGTTAATCGCGACATTTGAACCTTTTCTTCTAGAAATGGTAAAGCGAATAAATTCTTCACTCGGAATAAACACCTCTATTTTCAAAATGGCTTGAAGAAAATAATTAATGCTATAAAATACGTTTTTGAGAATGTCTAATCAATAAATACAAAATAAGTGATAAAAAGTTGACGAAAACGACACAACTGAGAATCAAAAAGTACCTTCATAAATATGACATTTCTTTCGGGATAGTTTAATATTACACCATAATTTTTTTAATTTGAAATTTTTATTACGGATTTGACACTTTTTTGTGTATATGTCCATTGGAATTATTTAATATGCGTTTCGTGATTCAACATTGTATCATACTTCCGCAGTGATTCTCGGTACTTTAACAATGAATGCAAATTTTCCAAAGCGCACTTTTCGATCGGAATACGAAAATGGTTTTTTATGTTGTGTTGATAATAAAGAAAAACGCTTTCATATTTTTAATAATAGTATATTGCTTTTGAGCAGTGTTGCAAACGAATCGTCAATTGGTCGAATGAATATAATATTTCGTGATAATGTGTTGATGTCAGCAAATATTTTTGACATGCGTAGTTGATTGCGTAATGTTATTGTGTCATTTCATTCATATTTTTGAAATAATTTGGTCGAAGGTTGTAATTCAAATTATAGTAAATCATGAAAAGAATCACTTTTGTCTATTTATTTTTTAGAGCAACATTCGAATCTTTTCAATTTGAATCTAGTTATTGTACTTCATACTCTGATATTTTAAAAGGATTTGATTGAATATTTTTTAAATATAGCAATACAAAATCAACGTATTCAGATTGCTTTTTCAAGCTTTTTTTCAACATATGAAAAGAATCACTGTTATCTATTTATTTTTTAGTAAAATAATAAAATTATTATGTAGTAACATTCATTATTATTATTATACTCTGACTCATTCCATCTGAATAGGTCAATAAAATAAATATATTTTTCAACAGAATCAACCATTTTATTTTCAAACCAATTACTGATTATCAATGACTTAAAATGAGGCATGCTGTCTGAATAAAAAAAAAAACTAAAACAGTTGCAAAATCAATTAACATGACAAAATAAATGAAAATATCATTAAAAAAAAATTATAACATGATACTATTATACATGCATAGAGAGAATAATACTACTCACTAATTATCCATTTGAATAATGTACATCAAAATTACAATACAACTAAAACCTCTAACAACATCAACGTCGGAATACACACCCAGGGGATGCACATTTTATTGTACCGCATCTCATATGCACTCAACTCGTATACATATATCATAGCATGCACGTCACAATGGCTGCATCGCAACAATGCGCTTTTCCCAGAATCGAAACTTTGCTCCTACTCCTTCTCATTCCCGTTTCGTGTGTTTTGCCTCGTCGACTGCACGCAAAGCCTCCGTGACCACTTCGTCGTCCATCATCATCATCATCACCATCACCATCACCATCATCGTCATCGTCATCGTCATCATCGATTGTTCCCATACATCGATGTTTTTGTATTGATTTTTTGAAGAAATTTCGTATTAGAAGTGAAATTTGTTATTTTTTTCGTATATGTTCGTTTTAAATTAAATATTTATATGTGAAGCTTATAAAAAATGCATAATCATTACAAAATCAAGTTTTTTGTATACAAAGGTTGATGAAATTATTTGAATTAAATATTTGCATATTAAGCTTGTAAAAAAATATAATCGTTACGTAATCAAGCTTTTCATATACACAGGTTTTTCCATAGTATTATTATCATAACTGAGAGAAAAAATAAATAATTAAAAATGATTCACACATCCGATGATGTTATAGTTAAGTTAACTTTCGCTATACATTTTCTCTTCAATGTTTTGTTTTAATAGAAAAACACGTGTGATTCATAGAAAATACTCGTTTTTATATATTGTATTTGTACAAAGATGCTCACACATATTAAATTCCAAAGATGTATACTTTTGCGGTTATTCTAATATGGAATTCTATACAGTCTCCAGTTCTCTTAACTTCCGTTGGTAGCAGGATGAACTTTCATTATAAATTTTCACTTCAGTAACCAATCGATCTTTTGTTTTAATAGAAAAACATATGTGCTTCATGTTCGTATTTGTATAAAGATGTCCAAATACATGAAATTCCAGGGAGATACACTTTTGCAGTTATTCTTGTATGGAATTCCAAATTTTGTTCAAGTACTTTAACTTCCACTGCATGTCAATATACATTATAATATTCAACATTCAATTTTCAATATATGAAAGAAACATTCGACCTCAATTCCAAATTATTTCACAATCAATCCAATAGTATCCGATTACTAGTATTACTACTAACTTCTGTAATCGCTACATCTAAACCATAGACCTATTACAATCCAATCTATTACCCAATCCTCTTTTTACACGGGGGATACGTTCCAGAGATTACCGTGTAAAAAAATGCATAGTGACCATACAAAAATTGGAGATAAGTTCTATCACTATATTTGAATAGAACTTCCATTTAAATGTACTTTATAAAAAATGTGCAATATGAAAAATTTTCGCCGTATAAAATCAACAAAAATCATCGATTATTTTTAATTTAATAACTATAATTATATCAGTATACTGACCTGCATAGAATCTTACCATTGTGGCATAATAATGCATATTTTTATACCATGTTAAAGTGAAAAAAGTAATCGGTTCATCTTCCTTGAACTGTGTCATTTCGGAACAGTGTAAAAAAAACCGTGTAAAAAGAGTATTAGGTGTATATGTTTATCAAAATAGACAACTCGCAACTGCGAATACTCGATTTTGCATCGCAGACGCGTTACTACTTATACACATGTGTATTTTCGAGAATACTTTAATAGCGAAAATTTTAGCATTCTCAGAATACGAACCCGTTTAATGATCGGAATCGGTGCGTAAAGTAAACACCAGACTCGCTACTACCATCTTCATCTTAACACTTTGATCGCCGAATGTTCACGTTTTAAAATACAGAATGTCCATCACGTATCGCAGTCAACTGACGGCATTGTCTTATTCAAGTCAATCGGATGTATTTTATTTAAAAAATACGATTAGCTTTGAAGTATCGTATCGTCAATTTTATTTGATTTGTATATTAAAAAACCTATGCCTCAGAGCAAGCTAATAAAAAGCTTGAAAAATACACCCAATCCTCTTTTCACTCAGGGGATACGTTCCAGAGACTACCGTGTAAAAAAATGTATGATGAACATACAAAAATTAAAAAAATTTTCCATCAGTATATTTGGATAGAACTATCATCCAAATGTACTTTATATAAAATGTATGTGAAAAAATTTCGCCATGTAAAATCATCGAATTTTTTAAAATTTAATAACTATAATTGCACACATGTAATTAAAACAGTACATATACTGATCTGCGCCGAATCTTACCATTGTGGCATAATAATACATTTTTTTAATATCGTGTAAAAAAAAAATCGGTTTTTCTTCCTTAAACCATGTAAAAAGAGGATTGGCTGTATTATGAAACTCTTTTTTTTAATAATTGTAACGTAATAACTGTGATGTGATAATATAAAATGATTGATTTTTCTAGTACTTAAGTATATAAAAATATATGAATTTTCTTTAATCGAGTCGAATCGTTCTACTTCGCATAAGAAGTTTCATTTGAAAAGAAACTTTATTATTTCTGTACAAGAAATGATTATATGCAAAAGTTATATAGATTGCGTTGATGGTAATTAATTGAGAGAATTTTTTTTAAATTGTAGTTTTTTAACCTATTTATTTGATAACAATATTATCAAATAAATAGGCCAACCATTTAGATTAATAAACACTTCATACCATGTTTCTAAGAAAAAGCGATTGAAATTTATCTATATTTTTTCATAGAAACAATTTTATCACATGACCCAAAAATTGATCGATCGATCGATCCAAATTTTTATAATTAATTTAAATCCAAAAATACGACTCGCTTGCATCAAAAGCATAGTCCGTTGCATAAATTTCCAATTAACGGCAGACAATTGTCGCTGTATTTTCTCAGAATCGCTAACGCACATAATAATCGTCGCATAACCACACATGCACACACGAACAATGTTTACAATTTGCGCTCGTGTGCAGTTTTTCTCTTGAAATCGAACAAAAGAGGCGCTTTTGCGCAACCGCTTCACTTCTGAGCAGGTGTTTTGCAAGCTGAACACCAAAGACACAGCTGGGCCGATTCCTCGAAAATGTAATGAAAGACCACCCACTTGTATGGCCGTTTAATTAATTGTTTATGCTTGTGTTCTTATTATGTTCGACAATAGTGCCTTGACTGGTGGTTAAATGGTATGGATATGGATTTGGAGTGGAGTAGGAGAAGGTGGAGCATTGGGTTTTTACCCGGAGCTGGAGTGGAGCATGGAAATTTATAGTGTTCCGCTGCTTTGGATTTAAATGTGAGATTGAATCGATTGATTGATGCTCGAATTGAGATTGAAGTGGAATTATGTTCGATAATAGTGCATTGAGTGGTATGGACGGGGATTTGGAATGGAGTAGGAAAAGGTGGAGCATTGGGTTTTTACCCGAAGCGGGAGTGGAGCATGGAAATTTATAGTGTTCCGTTGGTCTGGCTTTAAATGTGAGATTGAATTGATTGATTGATGCTCGAAATGAAATTGATGAAGTGGGATTATGTTCGACAATAGTACATTGAATGGTATGGATGGGGATTTGAAATGGATTAGGAAAAGTTGGAGCATTGAGTTTTTAACCGGAGCGGGAGTAGAGCATGGAAATTTATAGTGTTCCGTTGGTCTGGCTTTAAATGCGAGATTGAATTGATTGATTGATGCTCAAATTGAGATTGATGAAGTGGAATTATGTTCGATAATAGTGCATTGAGTGGTATGGACGGGGATTTGGAATGGATTAGGAAAAGTTGGAGCATTGAGTTTTTAACCGGAGCGGGAGTAGAGCATGGAAATTTATAGTGTTCCGTTGGTCTGGCTTTAAATGCGAGATTGAATTGATTGATTGATGCTCAAATTGAGATTGATGAAGTGGAATTATGTTCGATAATAGTGCATTGAGTGGTATGGACGGGGATTTGGAATGGAGTAGGAAAAGGTGGAGCATTGGGTTTTTACCCGAAGCGGGAGTGGAGCATGGAAATTTATAGTGTTCCGTTGCTTTGGATTTAAATGTGAGATTGAATTGATTGATTGATGCTCTAATTGAGATTGATAAAGTTGGATTATGTTCGACAATAGTGCATTGAATGGTATAGACGGGGATTTGGAATGGATTAGGAAAACGTGGAGCATTGAGTTTTTAACCGGAGCGGGAGTAGAGCATGGAAATTTATATTGCTCCGCTGCTCTGGCTTTAAATGTGAGATTGAATTGATTGATTGATTGATACTCGAAATGAGATTGATGAAGTGGGATTATGTTCGACAATAGTGCATTGAATGGTAGTTAAATGGTATGGATGGGGATTTGGAGTGGAGTGGGAGAAGGTGGAGCATGGGAATTTATAGTGCTCCGCTGCTCTGGATTTAAATGTAAAATTGAAAAATGAGATCGAATTGATTGATTGATGCTTGAAATGAGATTGATGAAGTGGGATTAGTGTGGTTTTACAAGGTTGTTGAGTTGAGGAGTCATAAACAATCTAACGTCTCCGACTCCTTTTTGATAGTTTCTTGTTATGGCTAAATCCGATTGTTTGGTCTGTTTCGTACGGACTGTCAAAACAAAAGATCCGAAATGTTTCGTTGACATGTTCATAGTCCTTATCATACATCTTGGCTTTTTTTGATATAATATCTTTTTGAAAAAAATAATACAGACACTTCTAAAATTTTATTCATTCATCGTTTTAATGAAATTTATAAAGTTTCTGGAGCTATTTTTATTTATCTATAAATTTTTATAGCGCTTATTTATTTTGAAAACCGTTATTATGTATTTCTATCGCCTACTATCAATTTTATACTTCGGCAAGAAAGTTTGATTTTAAAATCGCTCAAATTGAAATCGGTAAATTTTGAACCAAATGTTGCTAATAATTTATGACTTTAGTTAATGTTGGACTATATCGTAATCGTATTAAATGTGTAACGGATTGTAAATCTGCGGTCACACAAGGCCAACTTTTTTCATGCCAAGTTTCGCCAAAATAATACCCATATAATTTTTTTTACTATCTAGTGACAATTCACCCTTTTAGTCATATCTGAATCTAGGCGACAAATCTGTCGACAAGCCATTATTGATTTTGTCAACTTTTCTTACAATTAGTCACAGTCTATTCCATTTTCTTCTTAGAAATGTTTTGGCATGTTTCTTTCGTTTTAATTCAAAGTATCATCCTACTAATCTTAATGATCTGATTAAAATTATTGAACAACTTCAAGAACCAAATTAATCAGATATATTCAGCGACAATTCATAACCATAAAGCCAAAACTCATCTCGAATCCAAAATCAACGAAACATTATATGTATATGTCCCATCGATTTTGTGTATTATACACGTTCATATATACATATATTTTGACTAGTTAAAATATATTTTATCTAACCTACGTAGTTATTTCATCTGACACAATGGAAATATAATTTAACTGGTCAAGATCAGGCAAAGTGTATTATAGCTAACGAATTGTAAGCCAGTGTTGCCAATCCTACTTGCAAATCGTTTCGAATGACAGCCGCACATGTTTACTTCGGTTTCTATCATTTATATCACCCTCTTTTCAAGGAACTAATTATCATAGTTAAAAGAAAGGCGCAGAAATTTATTTTGTCCACTAATACGGGTCACTAAACGTCACTTGTATAGGCTCAATACTAACGTTTTTGTGATGAATACATTGTTGAGATTACTGTATTACTAAAATATTTTCAATATTCAGGTATAGAAGTAAAATATACACGTTATTTAATACAAATATTCATTTGAAAAATCTGAACTGTCAAAACTCATCTGTCAAGTTGAAAATATGCTTTGACTAGTGAGCACCAGTTAAATTGTATTTTCGTCTGTTGAAATACATCTGAACTAGACAATGTGTATTCAAATACAAATTATCTAAAACGTCAGACAAAATATATTTTAACTAAAGATACACTTTGACTGTAACATATACATCATCAACTATAATACTATTGATCCCAACAGCAACGAATCATTCACACAAACACCCATACATATCACAAAGTGCTATTGATCCCAGACTAGTCGAATATTCGCATATTAGTATATAACGACAAATCTGTCCCGTGTGAGTGCAGCTTAGGCAATGTACCCATAGTGCGAACAGTACTTGCACATAGGACGATGTAGCGTTATTTATTGGAACACGGTGTACTGGTGTATGTACACCGAGTGTATCGCAGACGTGCTATAAAGGGTTACATGCGGATCCGCAACTTTTTTATCGTCTTAACGTTTGTCGGCCGACCATTGCGGTGTCATCTCGGATCGTTTGCTGCATGAGTGGGGTGACCATGTTTTAAAGATGAAAATAAATGTGGAGGTTTTTTTGGGTCAGTATTTTTTAATTCGGTCGTGGTTAGTGTTTGAATATTGATGTTTGTTGTTTAAATGGTCCGTATTTGTACTAAGCGGTCAATATTTTTGATAGACAGGCGATGACTTTTTGCATTGTTGGGTGTTTGTCGTAATGTTTTATTGAAATTTTGCTAAATATTTTGTAGGTAAAATATTCAATTTCGAAAATGTATGAATTCTCTAATTAATATTTCAATTTTTGATTAATGCTCATAATACTAGTTCTCGCGCTTAATTTGTCTAACGTTATTATCATTATTTTCCCAACTTTGTCTATAATGATCGAAGTTCCAATTTCCATTGTCTACAATTGCCTGTTCCTGCGTTACTATTATTTATACTGACCGTCTAATGAAATAATATTGACCTGAAAAATAATTTAAATACTGACCAAATATTTTGTACTAAAAAAATAATCAAAGATTCGCAGCGGACTATAAAAACAATTCGCACAATCCTATAAGTTCGTTCTGTTTCATCAAAATTGATTATTATTATCATTAGTAATGTCCGTTTTCTTTCCTCGAAAATTATTTATTGAAAATAAGCGACATACAGTTATATTTGAGTGAAAACCATTATTCAAAAGTTTTATTTATTTATTGATAGTATTATAAAAAAAATGTTGACTGCACAATATAAAGAATGAAAGGACAATTTTAGAAATTTAACAAATCTTAAGGATACATCAGTGTAATAAAGAACTGTCCTTCAAAAACAAAAGGTGTGTGGTCAACCTATGTATGATCATAACCTACTGATTCTTTAGTTGAATGTTTTATTATTTTTCTATTTCATCATTTAAAATATAAAAGTTATTGACGATTTGTTTTCTAAAGTTTGTAATAAACGTTACCACAGACAGACAATGTGAAATCGGTTATTATTCTATACGGAATATGTACTATGAATTTTGCACTGAGAAAATATAAAAATGTAATTGAATGTCGTGTTAAATACATACATCCGGGACATGTACATAAATAGTTGACTGAACCGCAAAATTGTTTATACTCAGAATTTTAATGCTTAACGAATAATACAACCATTAATAAAAGTAGGATGTCTTTTTCGTGTCAGGGTTGTCAAAATTTGAATAAAAAAAGATTATTTTAGTACTTCTACGAATCCAGTATGTATTTCTAAATAAGAATAGTTTTTTTTTTGAATAATGCGACGTTCTTTATGTGAATTTAAAAACGGGAACAATTTAAACGCGCCAAAAATATCTGTACCTTAAAATGAATAAACCTGCATTAAAACGAATATAAATGAACAATGGCAATGCCGCAAATGTCAATAGGGCGAAATACCAACCATTATTCACAACTTTCACAATACAATCGATTTGCAATCAACCGAATTCAAACAAAATTAACATTGATTTAAAAATGGACCAAATTGTTAAAATGTAGTTGCCAGTTGTATTGTATTGCATGTAGAGAAAGACTTTACTCTGGCGACATTGCTACCTATCTGTCATTTAAATGCACAAACTATTCATTCTATTACATATTTCATTTTTTTCAATGCTCACTTTATACTACAATTGTATTTTATTGCATTACGAATAAAATAACGGTCAAAACTAGACTAATGCACCAGAAATAATGCACACTGTATATTTTTCTAATGCACAAGTATTTCGTTTTAAGACAATCTATATTTTTTAATGCACAGTCAATCGCACCCTTCAAAAACTCTATTTTATGACATTACACACACAAAAGATGACATTACACACACAAAAATGCACAAGTAAAATATTCCGTTTTAAGACAATCTATAATATATTACACACATACACAAAGATGACATCACACACACACACACACACACACACACACACACACACACACACACACACACACACACACACACACACACACACACACACAAGATTACATCACACACACAAAAATGCACAAGTATAATATTCCGTTTTAAGACAATCTATAATATATTACACACATACACAAAGATGACATCACACACACACACACACACACACACACACACACACACACACACAACCCCCCCCCCCCACACACACACACACACACACACACCCACCCACAAAAGATGACATTACATATACTAAAATGCACAAGTATAATATTTCGTTTTAAGACAATCTATAGTATATTTTTTAATGCACAGTCAAATCGCACTCTACAAAACTCAATTTTATGCCATTACACACACAAAAATGCACAAGTATAATATTCCGTTTTAAGACAATCTATAATATATTACACACATACACAAAGATGACATCTCACACACACACACACACACACACACACACACACACACACACACACACACACACACACACACACACACCCACAAAAGATGACATTACACATACTAAAATGCACAAGTATAATATTTCGTTTTAAGACAATCTATAGTATATTTTTTAATGCACAGTCAAATCGCACTCTACAAAACTCAATTTTATGCCATTACACACACAAAAATGCACAAGTATAATATTCCGTTTTAAGACAATCTATAATATATTACACACATACACAAAGATGACATCTCACACACACACATATATATACATATATATACACACACACACATATACATACACACACACACACACACACTCACCCAAAATATGACATTACACATACTAAAATGCACAAGTATAATATTTCGTTTTAAGACAATCTATAGTATATTTTTTAATGCACAGTCAAATCGCACTCTACAAAACTCAATTTTATGCCATTACACACACACAAAGGGCAACCATTTCGAATCGACCGTTAAAAAGAATGGAGGAAAACCGTTTGAGAAACAAGGCTCGATATCGACCATCTTTTTGTCTCGTCTTCCTTCGCAATAATGAAAATGATGGCGTTCTTCGTGCTTGAGTTATTGGCGAGTCCTCACTCGCCAAACCGGTCCTCGGAACCCTTTTTGCTTCGATGCGAATCCTTCGTTCGATTCATAAAACCTCACCGTCCAAACACTCACCTTTTAAATCCAGGGGTAGGCAAACTTTTTTTTGGAAAGGGCAGAATAGTAAAAATTTTGAGACTCGGCGGGCCGGATAACGAACTTGATGATTTTTTATGGGTAATTTTACTCAAAGAACAACAAAAATCAATACTCAAAGTTTAAAATAGTTGAATCTAATCGATGTCAAAATATAATAGTTATTTAAAAATTCAAGTGCTAGTTTCGCAAAAAATATTTTCATATTCAGGTAATATCAAGAAAATAATTATGAATTATTAGCGCCACAGGCAATTTTTTTTATTGAATCTATATTATCGATAAAAACTTCAAATTTAAAAAATACTTGTTTTTAGAGAACAATCACTTCCAATTGAGGGTCTGACAAGCTTCTCAATTGTACAGTTAAATGGATTTTGAAATATGGAAATATTTTTGCACTTGTATCAAAACCCGAAAAACGCTTTTTTAATTGTAGTTCAGAAAATATATCTACTACGATATTTTTTTGATGAGAATTTCTAAATTGATTTCAAATTTAAATTTTTTTTCATATAAAAACAATATAAACTCGCGGACCGGAGTTTGGCGATACCTGATCTAGACGATCCCCGATTTTCGATCAAACCGTTCTAACATCAATCCTAATTAAAAATAGCCCTAATATCAGTCCTAATTTAAAAAATAGTTCTGATATCATTCCTAATTTACTTTAGTTAATTTTATCATATTTGAATTTTTCGTTTTGTTTTACTTTTTATTTCATTTTGTATTGCCTTGGACATGAATAAATAAATAAAAAAAATCATTTCTTCATACAAAAATATTAAAATTTTCACAATGAAGCCTCATATGTCATACTACTATTTTCGTAGATGTTCACAGCGAATTTTTTCATTGAAATCTGTCTAAAAACGGAGTTGTGTGTGTATGGAGCTGAACCAGATCGAATCTTTCTCTCGTTGGTCGACGAACTGCAAAAAAATGGCGAAACTCAATCCGCTTTTAGTTGTGTGTATATTATATTATAATATGATACGTTCGCGTTCGTGTGGCCGCTTCGTTGCGTCGAGTTCTCGAAATCGCGTTGAGGTCATTCACGATGATGGTTTAATTTCGCTCGTCTCATTCATCGAAAATAGTTTTCGTATCAGTCATGTAATATTAGTGCATTGTAATGTTAGTGATTTGTGCATTATTATTGTATGAAAGTGACAAAGAATGGGTTTTTTTCGTGTTTATACGAGCCGTTATATTGTAATGTGGCGTATCACTGTTTTTCTTTGTTTCTAGATGTTTAAGTTTGGGAACAATTTAAACGTACATTAAATGAAATAAATGTGCATTAAACGTGCAAAAAAATTACGTGTGCATTTTGCACGAGCATTAAAACGCGTGCATTAGAAAAAATATCTGTACCTTAAAACGAATAAACGTGTATTTTCATAATATAATTGATTCGCAATAAACCAAATTCAAACAAAATCAACATTGATAAAAAAAAATGGACCAAATTGTTAAAAAATGTAGTTGACAGCTGTTGCCTTTAGAGATTGACTTTATATTTCATGTTTTTTTAATGCTCACTTTATAATGCAGAAATTTTCTTTCATATCGCACACTGTGAATATAATAATGCTCAATACGAGATCCTTTAATGCAACAGAAATAATGCACATCGTATATTTTTCTAATGCACAAGTAATTAAATAAAATATAGTGGGAAACATATTATACACAATATAGTGGAAAATAAAATAACATTTATACATACTATAATATGATTGGCAATAAGAAAAGTACATAATAAAAAAGTAAAAGTACAATTAATGAGTTCAAAATTTCGGTGACATAATGTCGAATTACTAGCACAAATAGTAAGTGAAAATTCACCACTTTCCAATATTTTATTGCGAAATATCTTTCGTTCATTTCATAGAGATGTTATTAGATATTAACTTCGTTTATTATAGACATGCAAAGAAGATATTCATGTTGACTTAAATCTAGAGATTCTAGACTTAACAATTTTTTTTTAAATTTGCGTTTACACCACTTTCATACAATAATAATCGAATTTCACATATCTGCGGTAACGCTCGACAATTAACTACTTACTAGTTATAAAAAAAAAACACTTGATCGATTTTGACATGAGATTTCATATACTTTCATGGAACTTCAGGGATCACATGTCGTCTAAGTTTCTATCCACTTGCATACACCCGAAAAACAGATAACAAAAATGTGTTAATAGAATTTAAACTAGCTGACGCAGCAGGGAAGACCCGTGTCAAAAATGATGCAAGTCATCTTGTTAAAATGCATTGTTGCACCTTCTGGAAATCTGATATGCAACGAGAACAAATCACCCGAGTGTGACCGACAAAAAACCCCATAATATTTTTTGTATTATTTCATATGTGGGAAATTATGTGCATTCACGTTTTATCATTACGGTATTATATATTTTTATTTATCGGCGTTTAATCGCTTTTTTTGATATATTTATTTTGGTTTGTAATCGCATTGATTATTTTTTACGAATTAAAAACATTTTCTTAGAATTTTTTAAGCTCTACGTACATACCGTTGAATTTTTAAATTGTTGTAAAATCATAAGGAAATATTTTAGAGAACTGATAATAATACTACATACACTAGGTATCGAAAGTTTTATAATTGCATTAATAATTTTTTTAATAAGTTATTCTGTTTACAAATTAAAAAAACATTTTCTTAGAGTTTTTTGAGCTCTCTAGGTACATACAAATTAGTATCAATTGTGTTAATAGAATTATCTCCAAAACAGTTACTTTCACGAATAAATATTACGATATCTTTTTTTTAGGAAATTTTCTAAGCTACAAATTTTACTTCCAATATTTTTCTATAAAAGTCACAATTAACAAGATATTTAAAAACTGTTTTCAGTAACCTTTGACCTCACGTAAAATTTTATATTGAGCTCTAATTGATAAGGAGATTTTGCCATTTTATTAAAAATTCCAATATCAAACTTTAATATCGAAATTCAGTTTTCCACTGATTTTTTCTTACAATTAGATGGGCTTTATTTTGTCTTTATTCCTCGGACCAAAGAATAAATTATGAATTTTAGTCAATATGGCGTTCACCTATGATCGGTTTATAAAAGTTATTCTAAATATTGAATTTATTCTGTAAAATGAATAATGCGGTATAATTCATCATTCGCATAATACAGCGAATTTTAAGGAAAGACTTCAATAAGTTTTTTCGACATTTAACGAAAAACCATATCTTTCAAAGTATTGTTTGAGATTTTACCAAGAAGCGAACGCGGAAAAATCATCAAAAAATCGCACACACACACACACACAAAAAACACATCCAGAGAATTTCCGGCGTATTAAAATCCATATTTTCGCAATATTAGAAAGTTAAATTTTTCATTACGCGTTTTGCATCCGACACAGCTGGCGAAATCGAGTCTGAAACGTAACATAAAAAAGGCTCAGAAATAAAATGCCACAGATGCGTTTAATTGCGAAGGAATGCCCCTTATATAGCGGAATCGACGTTAAACACAGAAACTTCCTTTCGCGACTATGAGATAATGGCCGGCTAACGTCTTCTTGGGAGCGCGCGAAACATGAAAGGGCCCCACCGTTTTTATTTTCATTTATGTAATAACGTGGACGTCAGGGCCGGCTCGAGGGTATTTGGCGCTCTAGGTAGATCGATTTTTAGTACCCCCCCCCCCCCTTCTAGGGTTGTCAAATGTTATGGTCAAAGGAAGGCCTGTATTTAATTGATCAGTAAAAAAATACTATTTTGATCAGTAAAAACAAAGTATATGGTTGTTATTCGGTTCTGTGCACGTGGAAACCTGTTTGAACTTGTTGGATCAAGTCTCAATGTAGTCACACGTAGTAGTAAGCTAACCTAAACTTAACCTAACCTAACTGATATTTTTTACTGATCATTTGAGTTATTATTAACCAGCCAAATAATTATTTGCCTCAAAGAAAGAGAACATTTAAAAAATGTGTTTATTTAAAAAAAAATTCTTTATAATACCGGTTATTATTAAAATGGAATAAACATTATTTTACAAGGTAATCGTAAATTTCTGTCAGTACAGGAAAGATTATATTTATAAGGCTTATGTGATCATAATATTCATAATGCACATACAGCCGTAACTAGGATTTTCAAACTGCCTCTCTGGCGCCCCTCTTTAAAACAATTTAATTTGAGATTTAAAAAAAGCGCCGCAGGCAATTTTTTTTAAATAAAACTACATAAATGTATATAATAATAATAATAATAATAATAATAATAATAATAATAATAATAATAATAATAGGAACATGAAAAGTGCGCCTAAAAATTAATCATTGAATTTAATCATCCGTCTCATTCTCAATTTCATCATCTCTGTTGTTAACATACTCGTATTTATCTACACTGCTAATTTGGTCCAAAACTTTCTTATTTTCTGTATATAATATATAGTAAATAGTACGAACTGCGTAAATTTATTGTCAAAATTGAAAAAGAGGACATTTTGGGTACATAGCAAAAAAGAGAAAAAACAAAAGAATTGTGTTAAATAAGAAAACATGTTCTCTTTAAAAGAGACCTGTTGGCAACCCTACCCCCTCCCATATTTTACAAATACTTTTCGATATTATTCGACACTTTTAGGACGACGACTTTTTCGACGACACTTTTTTGACGACTAGGCATATGCCTAGGGCACCGAAGTTAAAGGGGCGCTTTGGGATGCTCATACTTATTTTCCAAATATAAATCAAACCAAAAATAAGTATGAGCATCCCAAAGAGCCCCTTTAACTTCGGTGCCCCTAGGCATATGCTTACTCTGCTCCCTATTTGAGCCGCCCCTGGTGGACGTTAATATGCGGAATTTCGCCTTTCGAATGTGACGCGGCTGCTTCTTTCAGTGATTGCAAACAATTAGCGACGACGTCCTCGAAATGCTTTTGATTTTTTGCCATTTTCGACTTTTAGTACTTGATGAGAGATGTATTAATGTCGGGTTGAGTTAACTTGTTGGTATGGGTCGCCGTGCTGAGATGGTCACCGGTGACCATTCTTTAACTTCAGTCCTGACTTTTTTCATAAAAAAATTCTTTTTTTAATTTCATATTTATAGCATTTAAAAAACATTAAAAGATTTTTTTATAACTTTTTTATCTATCTAAATCACATAATAACAACTAATTATTTGAATATAACAAATACTGCTAAACTAACAACTACCTTTCAGACCTAATGTACGTTCTAATGTACATTCATGTTTGATGTAAAATTATGATATGATACATTACAACATACAATTAAATTTTGGTTTCAATCGTTAAAAGCAGTCTTCCTTTTTATTAAGATTGTACCATAATAATGTTATATGAGTGAATTTTTAATGGAAAAATATTGAAAATAAAACGTGACTTATCACAACGTTGAGATGTCAAGCAAAACTGTCATATAACAAAAATTTCGCGCCCTATATGGCAAAACAGACAAAATTAAATGAAATAACATATGTAGTTTACACCAAAATTTACAAAAAGTCCCGATGAAAATAAATTTAAAATAGCTTCAAAAAAGGCTACAAAGTTATGTATTATACATTGCAATGTACATAGGGATTTGAGAAGGTTAAAAAATGTATCATAGATATCAAATTTCGGTAATCAGAGAGATGAACATACGAATTAAACAACACAAAGAGAGTTGAACTCATCGACAGATAAATACAGCGAAAGATGAACACAATAATTATTTATTTATTCACATACATACAAAGAAATACAAAATATTTTTTATATTAACACAATGTCATTTGAACACAATTCACAAAAAAGTTTAAAACAACTATATGTTATCAATTTTCATAACAAAACCTCTGATATAAAAATAATTAAATGATTAAAAAAGTAATTCATTACAATATTTGAGAGTAACAAACATTAAAATTTAGTTAAATGAATAAGTTTATCAGTTGTTTATGAAATAATGATTATTTTTGAATATTTTTGTACCACAAAATGTGTGATGTTACCATCTATATTTTTGGAAGCTTTTTTGAAAATTGTCGTATTGTAATTATTGTAAACGTCTGGGAGTCCAAATTTTAATGTGAAAGTGATCAGCGGCAATCTGATTGATAATATCCACGAGTTCTTGATGAAATTTCATTCACAAAATTCTCTCACTAGCCATTGAAGTAATGTGATAACTTTGTCTAGAAACACTAGAATTCTAACATGAATAATCCAAGAATTTAATATTCATTCTAAATAATGAAATTTCAATTGATATGTGATCTAATATGTTAAAAAAATTACTAATCACCGATGACCAACATTACATCGTAATCAATATCACGTCTTTATAAGGAACATGTTAAAAATTCCAATATTATGATTTATTGAATGTAAAACACTGTTATCAAAAATACGATTTTAATTCCAAACATCCATACATTTTATATACTAAAAATCTAGTTCCAAAAATATATAAACTAATGATTTATTTTCTTTACAGGTTCAAAGATTCTCGTCCTTATCCGTGGGCTAGTGGAGTGTCTTCATTCATTCTTTATTCGGATGCCGCTAATCAAACTGTATATACTCAACAAACTGTTGAAACAGACAGCGGAAACTACACATGCGTACTCAAAAATGATACCCATACTTTAGTTCATTCGATGGTTCTCACGTCAGTTGGTAAGTTTTGATTCAGTTTTGAAATTTTCTCAATTTAATAGTATTCAATACATATAATAATATCGTTTTTTATTATAGAAAAACCACCTTCATCTCCCAAAACAACAGTCACCCCTAAAGATCAATGGGCCGAACTTGGTCAATCAGTTAGATTTTATTGCGAAGCATTTGTCGGTGAGTGATGATAAATACAATGTTATAATTTATTTATTTTATATATTCATTTTTAATTTGATTTTTTTTCATTTTAGGCCGAATAAATTTGCCTGATGTGCGTAACGAGATTTCATGGAGTCGAGTGTATCCAAAAGGATCCAAACAAATTAAACAAAATTTAAATCAAGAAAAAATCGAAAGGTATGTTGAATTGCAATATCAAATATCATGTTATGCGACAGATTTTGAAACATAATCTAATTTCTTATTTCAATTTTAGGGAAGACGAACAAGTAATCGGAGCTTATTTCGTCATCAACCAAGTCGGCACTCAAGACATTGGTCAGTACGTGTGTTCTGTGGCAAATGCCGATTCAGTGATAGAAATCCCAGTTTCATTACATCAAAGAGGTTCGTTTATAAAAACTATGAATAAATTATAAATCATCGACAGATTGTTTATATGTTCAATTTATATCTTTCAGCATCTGAAACCCCTCAACGATATGTACCGATTCCTTGGAAAAGTCTATTATTATTAGCTATTTTTTTGCTAATGATATTAATGGCCTTAGTCGTTGTTTATATGAAGTACGGCAGTAAAGTTCGTCTTACTTTAATCAAGTCGTTTGCGAAAAATCAAGAAAACTGTAAGTGATTCATTTATTTTTAACGTTTTCACATTTGCATTGTATATTCTTCATGCATGATTTTTATTTTCAGGCAATAAAGAGTATGATTTATGCGTTTTATATACAAGTTCAACAGCATCGGAAACTTCAGACCATTTTATACCCACGCTACAAAATAAATATTCTTATAAATGCTGCAGTTATCAACTTCCAGATAACATCGATCGAAGTTAGTAAAATTTATATTATACTTTTAATATATCGTATTGAATCGATTTTACTCATCTATTTATAATTATTTTCAGTGTTTGACTCGGCCAGTCAACCGTGTATGAAGAGCAATCACGTTATCGCTGTTTTGGATCCAAAAATATATCTCCCAAAAGATCTTATGTTCATGATAGCCAAAATGCATATGTTGTCGTCAAATTCGCGACCTACACTAGTTTGTATACAGGTAAAAATTTAACCGTAGTAGTTTTGAAGTTGTACTTTGAAAAGCAGTGATTAATGTATGTTGTTTTCAGGATATGCCGAAAGTTGAACCAATGGCCAAAAATGACCACGGTGAAAATCTGCAGAGTCTGCTCAAAAAGACAAACATAGTTTTATGGAAATCGATAAAAGACAAAGATTTCTGGATCAAATTGCGTATTCATTTACCGCAAAACAATCCAATGAAAAATGTGACAAAGCTTTCTCGATCTGATACTGAAACGTCGATTGAATTTCAGGAATTCAAAAAAGATGGTGAAGATACTTTTAAGAACGATATAGAAATGGTAGTTTGAAATGAAACGGACAAGCATTGTTTTATATGATCTCTTTATATAAGAAACGTTTTGAGGATTTAAATTTCTTTTATTTTCATTGAATATAATCGATTTCTTATTACTATTGATGTACATATTTATTGAAGGCTATTTTATTTTTAGTTTTAATCGCTTTGTTGTTGAAATATTCGATTCTATTAAAATTCATGTAAATATATGTATATGAATCGAATTTTTCGGAATAGGTTAAAACTGTTAATGAACTTTTAATGTTTTTAAATCATGTCAAAGTAACGATGAAACTGATTTTATCTGGAAAATTCACTGAGTCAGTATTTTAGGATCAAAATTAGTTATTGACAGTTTTATATGTTGTAAATGTGCAAGCATAACTGAACTGTCTCAGATGTGATTTTACCGAGAATAGTTTTGATACACTTTTTGGAGTCAGAATCCTCGGTATCTCACAATTTGAATGACTGGTCGCTATCCCGTGGCTGCATCTCTGACAGCGACCACAATTAGTTTTTAAGCTTTCGGAATATGAAAGAAATGTGATAATTTCCTCTATGCAAAAAGTAATTTAATTAGTCAATTAATTTCATGCATCAAATGAACAGTACGTTGACTCGTCGAATTGTATCGTTCATTTTATTGTAAAAAATTTCAATGTATGAGAATATTATCATAGGCATAATGGTTATTTATTTATTTAAAATTTTCAATTCCGTTTCAATTCTTTTTCGTAATCATAATATGATGAAGATTTTAGTTTTTTTTTATAAATAAATATATGAATACAATGTCTTTTATACTTCGTACACGAAGTATTTATTTTTCTAACTATGAGAATATGTGTGAAAATGCTATTGGTATTGTAAATATTAATTTTAGTTTACTTGTACATTTTTAATTTTCATTCTTTTTGAAATGTGTATCAATATCGAAGTATCTTTTTAGCTACTTAATTTTTTTTTCCAAAAATTTACTGTTTCAATTTACTGTTTGACAGAATAATGTGGAGTAAGAGAGACGAGTATTATGAATCATTCCGAACTGTGAAACAGAACATGTACTTGTCATTTGTATTTATATTTAAGTTTTGTACTGAAAATTTTAAAATAAAATATATACGTAAGAATATCGTCTTTCAATTTTGTTTCTTCGAACAGTCAAGAATATTTTTGTAATCATCATCGTCAAAGATAACATATAATATCTCCACTGCAAGATGAGAAACTTTTGATATATGTATGACGAGAAGTTTGTGTTGATTCATTATTTAGCAATGAAAAAAAGAGTAATTTTATAATAGTATTTGATTAATGATAATTTCATAACAATAATATCAATTATCAATTCTGATAAACAATATTTTCATAAAGTCTTTTCTGTAGTTAATGAAAATTGTGTATAAAGAAAATTATGACATTTTATGTAATGAAAATCTTGAATTTATTTGAAAATACTCTAATGAAACATATTTGATATTAATTAAAATATATACATGTTTTATATAAAATATTAATGTTTTTCAGGCCCATTTTGTAAAATTAAATATTTAAATAAATTAACTTTTAGTGAATATTCCATAACAATGAAAATAATCAGCAAATATTAATTAAAATTATAAAAAATAAGTTAATAAGTTAATAATAATGCAGAAGAGAGTGAAAAACATGATTTTATTAATCGATATAACAAACATTTTAATGTGTCAATGAACAAATTTGATTTTTCAACCACATTTGTTTTTATGAAGAACTACATATATCACAATATTATATAATGATATATCACAGTTTATTATCTTGATGACTTATCTTAATATCACTACATGAATGCACTTATAGCATAACTTGTTTCATAAAAAGGCAATTAATTATTAACAATAAAATTTTAGTAATGGACATTTTCATTATTATAAAAACGTGCATGTTTTAGATTGAACAGGTCGTCTTTTCGGAATTGCTCTTATGGCTTCTTCAAACACTTCTCTAAGCCCTTGTTGATGTAAAGCTGAGCACTCGATGAATGAAGCAGCTCTAAAAAGAAAAAAAGTTGAGAATGCCTAATCAAATATAAAAAAGTTTGTAAAAAATTTAACGCACTTAATTTTTTTTTTCAGTTTTTCGCCTTCAGCAACTGTAATAAATTCCTTATTCGGTGTATTTGTTCTTAAATCTGCCTTTGTTCCTGACAAAAAAAACATTAAAACGGTCAAATAATTATAACTTGCGATGCATAGTAATTAAATATATGATATTATATTTGCGAACATTGTATTTACCAACTAATATAATGGGAATCGTAGGTGAGAAGTGATTTATTTCTGGAATCCATTTTGTTTCTATATTTTCATAAGATGTTCTACTATCGATTGAATAACATATTATAAAACAGTCTGTCTGAAATTCAAAATAATAAATCATACAATAGAACCATATTATAATATATACAATATTCAGTAAGTAAAATAACATTTGGGTAGTGCAACGGTCTTAATCGATCAAAATCCTCTAATCCAGAGAAATCCCATAAGGACATATCAAATTCTTCTCCATCGACCGTTATATTACTATAATAATTATCATATCTGAAAAGTAAGCAACGAAATTTTTAAATATATGATTTATATTTGATAGATATTCAAATATTTTAACTCACACTGTCGGTATAGATCTCTTCGGGAACTTTTTTGTAGTGTATGTGACGATCATGATAGTCTTTCCCACGGCACCATCTCCAATAGTTGTGACTTTAATTTGTTTGATTTTATCGCTGTCCATTTTAGTTTGAATTCACACAGATTTTTATAGTTTATACCTGAAGCGATTGGGTATTTATAATATTTAATCAAAATACTTTATATTTTTTATCGATATAAGTAAAAACTTTAAATGTGAGAAATAAAATAGCAATCTACGTCGATGCAGATAACTATGTCTAAATCATATAAAATTAAAGTCTAAAAACGTTGAAAATTACAAAAAATAATGTTTTATTTTTATTTCACAATCAGTCAAAGTTTATTATAAAATTTTAGTCGAATTTTGAAAAGTTCGTAATTTGAGGTCCCACTGCACGTAACAA
The DNA here is from genome assembly GCA_009617725.1 of Hydropsyche tenuis. NCBI lineage: Eukaryota > Metazoa > Arthropoda > Insecta > Trichoptera > Hydropsychidae > Hydropsyche > Hydropsyche tenuis. Next base: position 10,443 of record VTON01000210.1, on the reverse strand, counting down.
AATGGGTGTGAAAAAATAAAACAAAATATAAATCAGTAGCTCGTATTATCCGAGCTCGTCCTACCCGAATAATCGAGAGTGCACTGTACATGTAAATATACAATTAATTATTGAACTCGACAAAAGTTTATAATAAAATTGAACTAATTCAGTCAAGTTAACAACTCCTTCGTCAAATTTTCGAAACAAACTGATGTCATATTCGCGAATGTGAACCATTGACTCATGAAAAATGAGTATAAATATGTTCATACACGCGCGCATTTTATTATAGATTAAAACAAAAGCGTTTATGTGTCATATAATTTGATAATGAAAATTTTTGAGGTCACTGGATGTGTTGTATGTATATATTTTTCATATATCCATCTATACTATTATATTGTCGATAAAAAAAACTGGAGACTATTGACACCATTGCGATTGCTTGTTAAATGTTTTATTTCGAATTTGTGGTTAATTATATAGAATTCATTACAAAAAATGTCTGAAAATTACAAAATAACGCAGTCTTTTATAGTCCAGGGACTCTAGGGAACAAAGAAAAACTACAGACAGAATTTTTATTTTGTGATTCTTAAACAAAATATAAAAAAAGGTTAGTATCGATTTGAGGTCAGCATAAAATTTTACTTGGGGTCCATTTTACGAAAATGGTTTTTCGTGAATATTTCATCAAATGTTACGGTTACAGAAAAATATCGATCAGTAAATTTGTAATAAAAAAAAAATTCTTATAAAAAAGATATAGGTAATAACTTTTATTCGTAAGAGTAATCATTTTGGAGATAATTCGGTTTGAAGAGTTGTTAAGCAGTATGCAGTCTTTAACGATACATACGAGGGGAGTTCAAAAAATTCTCAAAAAAAGATTTTTAATTTGTAAACAGAATGATTTATTGAAAAGTAATTAATGCAATTATACACTTCTTGATACCTCTTTTATGTTATATTAATATCAATGTTGTGAGATATTTACGTGTAATTTTATGTCAATTTGAAATTGCTGCTATACATATTATATTTAATTTGAATTTGGAGTGTAAAAGGTTCAATTTGGAGTGTAGCCCTGTATTTGCAGAATTGAATGCGAATGTTTGGAAATGGCAAATGGTTGAATTTGATTTGTAAATGGTCGAATTTGGAGTGTAAAAATTGTAATATGACTGAAGTGACAGATGCTGTTGGTCGAATTTCGGCTAAACGGAAAATGGGTTAAGTTAGGTTAGGTTAAGTGAGGTTACGAAAAGTTAACAAGAAAATGAGAAGTATAGATAGAAGATGACTTGTACGTTGTAAGTGTTAGATCAGCGGTCGATGCATGTATTATATGTATAAATATGTAACGTTGTTGCAAATTTAGCTTATTGTCATTCATCAAAGGATTTAGGTCTGTAAATAATATCGCCTTTGGAAGGATTAAGAAAAGTAGGACAGGATTAAAAAGACTGAACGTATATCAAAACAGTATATTTCATTAAAAAATTACCACAATAAGGTTGGTTTTATAATAATGTTCGAAAAATTTGAGCATAAAAATGTATATCCACATATTTGACATGATATATACGCCATTTCCAAGAAAGTGGCAGGAATTTGGTTTCGACCTCACTATCGAATATTATCGTTTTTGCTAACCTAGTGACGATAAGTCGTGCTAATGTGTCCGCTGCCAAATTATGAAAATTAAAATGAATAGAAAAGAATAATATGTAACCAAAACGTAAATAATTTTTTTTTCCAAAAATGGACTTATACCACTTTCGAAAAATAAAAAAACTGTAGTTTAGATAATTCAATAATCGCGGCATTAGCACGTATAATCAAGAGTATACTGTACATGCGTTTTGACATAACCAACATACGAAATTTTTTAATTTTTTTTTTTAAATTAAAAAATACCGGTAGATACCGGTAATACCGAAATTGTGAAATTTTTTTTCGGTAATACGGGTTTTCCAAAAGTCGGTATTTTTGGAATCCCTAATCGTAACATATGTATAGGGTCTTCCAATAGGGACTTTTGAACTTTAAAAGTTGATAGCGGCCAAATTTGTAAAGCGACATCTGTCAAATTGGCTGTCATTTATTCAGTCTGTTTTACCAAATCACCATGAACGGATAAAGCGTTTAACAATATGTGCAAATGATAAAATTGTTTTATCAAAATGGGTGTTCTGTTCGGGCAACGTTCCGCGAGGCCCATTTATAGAAGAATGGATATGATACATCAACAAACAAAATTGTCAAATTTGGGACGATACCAATCCACATGAGATCCAAGAGCGTCCAATGCATCCCGAAAAAGTCACTGTTTGTCATTTCTTTTCATTCTAAAGTCATTTCTTTGAGAACGACATTGGCCAGGCCATCGCCATCAGGAAGAGTCAAAAATTACAATTTACAAAATTTCAAAGTTTTTAAAGAGTCACAATTTTTTTTCTTGCCAACAATAAATCGTACTCGCATAAATAAAGTTTTTTGATAAAAAAAAACTAATTATTTATTCATAAGAAAAAATATTTATTTATTTATATATGTATAAGTAGTGTTTTTCACAACAAATTAGATAATATATATATGGCATTATTAGATAATTACTTATTATTTGAGTAAAAAATTAAAACAATTAAACATTTACTTACAACACTTGTACTTCAATAACAAACAATTGAGCAAACAAATTCAATGGGAGCCATGATGGATTTGCATGGATTTAGAAAGTTTGGATAAATTTGGCTCATAACTTGTTGTTTTATGTTTCAAACTCGGCTCTAAATTTTCATTTGTTAGTTGGCTTCTTACTTTACTTTTAATTATATTCATGCAAGAGAACGCTTGCTCGCACGAAAATGTCGATCCGAAGATAGTCAGCACTCCAAATGTCAACTTCTTCACCTCACTGTAGCATCTGGAAGACTATTCCATGCGTCGAATATAAGTGCCTCAACTCGGGGCATTTCTTTTAAAGCTGTCCACTTTTTTTGCGTAACATACATACATTTCTGGACCTCCAACTCTTCCAACTTGCTTTTCAACTCTGTAAATTTTCCACTCCACAAAGCGTTACTTTTTAAATCGATCAATTGCATTTATAGAGATCCAGTATCAATTCTAAATGGCTCAATGTGGATTTTGTTACTATTATAGTTACGTTTATTTACGTTAAAATAAATAATATTTGCGTATGGAACTAAAGAGCCGCAGCTTCACATCCAAAGAGCTGCATGTGGCTCGCGAGCCGCAGGTTGCCGACCCCTGCTATAGGTTGATGATTACCAATTTCTTTTGGCCTGAATTGGACGATATGGACACCAACGACATGTGGTTTCAACAGGACGGCGCTACATGCCACTAGGGATTCTGAAGTCTCGAGGTTTTCAAATACCCGGGACTCGAGACACAAATTTTCAAATTCCCGGGGATTCCCGGGTTTCCAGACTTCGATTTTTTTTAATCATAGAAAAAAAATGTATGAGAAATATAATACATTGTGCAATTTTATACAAGATTATTGTATCAATTTTATAATGACATCAAGATTTTTGCATGGGGAAATATTCTTTTGTAAATACAAAAGCATGTAAGAACGAATCAGATAGCATATTTCTAATTTTTATGAAAAAGACGAAGTCGAAACAAATACAATCAAGAAATTTTCTCGGAATTCTTTTTTGTTTAGTAAGTGATATTTTAAAGATAACGACGAAATATGTTATTGCAAAGACAACATAATCCCTCGTTGCAACAGATTATTGTTCATTTTTATCATATTTTTCGTTAATCGGTAAATGTAAAAGATTTTTTTCTAAACACAAACTGATACTGATGAAACAAAAAAAATCAATCTTTTGCAGTAGAATTCTTTTGAATTATTTTGGATGTCACACGTGTTGCATACCATTATATATTTTATAAATAACAGGCTGAAAATTATCACGAAATAAATAATTCAAGAAAAAAAATTTTTTTCGTTTAATGAAGAGAAGGCACGACTTGATAATTTCAGATTTCGGTGAAATTGATTTTGGTAATAGATTACTTTTATTTTTTTATATGTCAAGGTATTAAAATCCTCTATTTAGCTAATTCAAAATAAAATGGGTGCGAAGTTTAGATATTTCGATATACCGCTTTTTTATTCACGTTTTTTTTTCGAAAAATTGCGATTTATCTTATTCATATGAAATATTAATTGATTAATTAATATAAACCGCAAATATGATTTTTATTAAAAAAAATACTTTTTCCAACGCGTCTTTCTGTTATGATTGTAATGTGTTTCGCAAATCAAATATATTTTTTAATTTCAATATGAAAAATTTTGGTTAATACCAGAAATCGAGGGATTCTATATTCTATTGTAATAATCGAATACTATCTTCTGCACGCCTAATAACAGGAAGGATTAGGATTATAAATAGGAAATTTGGATGGGTTTTACCATTTTAGCTTAAAAAATGTTCTTTGTCGTAGATACGGACTAGCCGTTCGCTTTCTACATGCTTGTATTGTATGCAAATAGGGAACGGGTTATTTTTGCTATGCAGATTTTATTCAAACAAAGCACGAAATATTTTATAAAATTGAAATTTAAAAGTCTCGAGTCCCGGGTAAATATTTTTCAAATTCCCGGGCCTCGAGACAGCGAAAGATCGTCGATTTCCCGGGAAAAAATTCCCGGGTCGACCCGACACAGAATCCCTAGTGCAATTGAGCGTTTGCCACCAACGTGGATCCGCCAGTGTCGGGTCCGGGTCCAATATTTTAGATACCCGACGAGTCCGGGTCCAAAATATATTTTTTTAAAAACATTCGATATATGAGCCGTTCAGTGCACACAATGACCAACTCCATAGAGAAAAATGTTGAGAAAATCGTTGAAACAATGTTTATTAAAATTCCCTTTATAATATAAATTCAAATAAATATTGTAGAATGCATAAATACAGGTTTAATGCATTTGAGTTGCATTATTACAATGATTTACATTATAGTATGGAATTAATCAAAATGGCCCTGAAATAAATGATTTATTATTCAAAGGCCAAAAAAATTTTGTCGTTTTTTGATGTTAATCTTCATTATCCAGGAAAGTTATTTTAAACATAAATAGTTATGACTATACCAAGTGCTATAATACTTAAATTCAAGATTTTTCAAAGAGTGGAGTTAATCAGTCTGTGCACTGAAAGGCTCATATAGTCAGTATAGTGCTATCCGATTTTTAAATGTGACGTCTTGTTCTGTTTACTATTATTTCTAATGAATTGGTCCATTTTGTTTTTTGTTCATTACTTAATTTATGATTAATTTTGTGAGTTGAATTTATTATTTGCGATTTAAAATTAATCGATGTTTTGTTATTGATTTATAGAATTTATTTTGTTATGTTATCTATTACTTATAATTTATTGTTAATTTGTGACTGGTTTTGAATCTTATTGATTTATTTTCAGCTTATGATTTGTTTTCACTGATTATTTTTAAATTTTTGATTTATCACAGTCGTTGTGACGCCATAAACGAATTTATGATGATAACGGCCATGTTTGTCAAAAATATTTGAGGATTTGAGTAAGTTGTTTCAATTATGTATAAAACCATGACCGATGGTTTATTTTTTAATATTACATATATATTTTTTTATTTTATTTTTATTTTTTTTTGGTCGTCTATTTTGCAATTGTGGGAGTCGGCGTTTGTTGGAGCTGTGCAGGGTTCGGGGCTTCGAATTTTTATTGGTAGTGTCAGTGCTGGTCTGAAATTTGTTAGGGCTTGTGGTTGGTCATTTCACCTAACTCAAGCTCTGACTGGCCATGGGTGCTTCAGGCAGTACCTTTGTAGATTTAAAATAATTCGTAATCCTAGATGCATGTGCGATGGTATGTCTGTGCAGAGTGTTAGTCATTTGCTTTTTGATTGTGTGATGATTGACGAGCAGAGGCATGATTGGGTTGATGAATGTGAGAGAGTTGGTGTTAATTTTAGTGAGAATGGTTTCAAAAGGGCGATTTGCGAGGGTGTAGGTATGAAAGAGATTGGATGTGTTGAAGAGTATGGTCCTGAGAGTGCAGGAAATTTATACAATACTGCCATCTTAATTTTGATTTCGCCTTATTTTTCTTTTGTTCCTTTCTTTTTTTTTTTTCTCTTTGTGTTGATTGTATGCTTGTGTTTCTTTCTTTTCTTTGTGTTATTTTTTTTTGTTTTTTTTTTGTTTGGATGTTATTATCATTTTATTATTGTATATGTTACAGTTAAAGCGTTCATCGTCGTTAATACATACATTGTCTAGAGAATGTATACCCGGACTTCACGTTTTAGAGAAAGCGTACGATGCTCGATTCAGTATACACAATATCTAGACATAGCATATATTAACGAGATAATGAATACAACCTCTGACATCGATCAGACAAACTGTAAATTGAACAAAATCGAACGATTTGACAGATGAGCTAGTTTTGTTGTTAACAGTTGGCAACACATACGAGCCCTGTACACGTTCGATATTTTTTCGCATACTTACAATTAGTTGTCAGCTGTCATCTGTACGAATTGTACATTATAAATGAAAAAACATCATATAATACTTTAATACAAACCGGATTCATTTCATGAACTGTAATACGATCAATTAATTCAGGTTAAGGTAAAGATGTTTTGAAAATACATTTGGCTATATACACATTGCGTAATTTGCATAGTACACTTTGAAAACCATTATAAAACTATTCCGATGAGTACATTTCGGAATAAATGCTGTTTGTTATATTTGTTTTTGTGTGAAAAGTGGGGGCCACTTTGGCACCGTAGTGGCCCTTTGGACAAGCCTGGTATAGATTATGCTCAATTATCTGTGTCTAATTATTTTACCAATAAAAAATCACATTTTTTTATTTCGTAACATGAGAACTGCATTCTATAATGCGTGTATGCGTGTAAGCGTGTATGGGCCCTCTATGTGTTGCCAACCATTTTTCGTACCCGCAACGATACTTAACTGTCAAAATTTCTAGTACGTAAATCAAAAATAAATTAGCGTAAATTGGATAATTTGGGTTTCTCGTGTTTCCTAAAATAAAACAACCATACTATAATTCCCTAATTGCGATTTATTTATTTTGTTAATACGTTATCTACGTCGCAACAGATGACGCATACATTCTCTAGTTGACGTGTTCATTTTTACTCCCGTGTATGTTTTCTCTGTTCGTTTTAGACAATGTATTCATTAACGAGAGAATGTACGTATTAACTGAATTGATGCATTGGCTGTAACATATATATGAAACATTATGTATATAGGAACCTCGAATATAACAAACGAGGTTAATAAAGGATTTAAAAAAAAAAAATATTACATACTAGCGTATTCGGACTGGCTGCGCCAGTCCTCACGCTAGGACCATGGCCCCCCTGGCTACACTCCACACCCACTAATATTGAGTTGTAGAAATTAATATCGATTTAAAATTTGAAAAAAATGATTTATCGAAAAAAACGTATTTTGAAAACATTCATTATTTTATTATCATTTATTGAAACGAAATCTAAAAAAAAAATTATCAATATTTGACTTCGTATTGCGAAAATATAGAAATAAAAAAAAATCATTAAAACTTTATAAAAAAGTTTGAGAACCGCACGCTTAATTATAGAAATAAAAAAAAATCATTCAAACTTCATAAAAAAAGTTTAAAAAAAATTAAAAAAAAATTAATAAAAAAAATCAACCCACAGTTTGACATTGACATGACGCTTAAATATGGTAATAAAAAAAATCATTAAAACTTTATAAAAAAAAGTTTGAAAAAAATAAATAAAAAAAATCAACTACACAGTTTGACATTCGTATGATTCGGTAAATCGATAAATTTATGTAAAAAAACTATTGATAAGGATTCGATGACTTATTAATATGTACAATAGATACGGTTTTGGCATATTGAAACACTTGAATGTCTTCCTTGAAATGAAATGACAGCGACTCAATGGAAAAATCAAGATGGCGGCGTCCAAAAAATCGTAAATTTCGAGTTTTTACGCATTCAATTTCATATATTTCAATAAATACCGCACTCCCGTCCAAAATTTGAAATAGATCGTCACACGGGGATCCATAGCAAGATAAACCGCCCCTAAAATAACCCCCCACTGTGAAAAAAACCATGAAAAAATCCAAAGGGGCGCCTAAAAATTTTCAATTAATTAATTTTTTGCGTAATTTTATTCGGCATTTTTGGAGATTTTAAAGTACGCGCGTCGCTATAGGAATATTTTTTAAGATATTTGAGAAAGTTTCAACGTCCTAGGTCGTTTCGTCACAGTTTGTATAAAGGACAAACTTTAATTAAAAAAAAAGCGTCTCAGACAGGGGACTTTCAGTTTTATAATAGTATAGATAGATAGATAGATAGATAGATAGATAGATAGATAGATAGATAGATAGATAGATAGATAGATAGATAGATAGATAGATAGATAGATAGATAGATAGATAGATTGCAAATAAGTTTATTGAAATATTGAAAAAGTTTTAAATGAAATTGAACAAGAAACTGAAACTATATATTTTTTATCTACGGAAATCAACATTTGCCAGTTAAAACAAAACTGATAAAAATTTAAATTAAAGATTTCAAAATTTATTGAATATCTATCTATCTATCTATCTATCTATCTATCTATCTATCTATCTATCTATACTATTATAAAACTGAAAGTCCCCCTGTCTGTCCGTCTGAGACGCTTTTTTTTTAATTAAAGTTTGTCCTTTATACAAACTGTGACGAAACAACCTAGAACGTTTAAACCTTCTCAAATACCTTAAAAAATAATCCTTTAGTGACTGGCGTACTTTAGAATCTCGAAAAAGGCCGAATTAAATTACGCAAAAAATGAATTAATTGAAAATTTTTCGGAAATTAGTAGGCGCCCCTTTTGATTTTTTCCGATATTTTTTCACTATTGGGGGTTATTTCAATGGCGGAATATCTTGCTATGGATCCCTAAGCGACGATCTATTTCGTATTTCGGACGGGAATGCGATATTCATCGAAATATTTGAGATCCAATGAAATGAAATACGCGAAAAATTCGTTTTGTACGCCAAAAACGGTCTTTCGGCCAAATCTGCCAAATAAGGCCCGACGCCATTTAATTTTGTTCAAATATAAATTAGTATGGAAAAATATGTTGAGCGAAAAACGTATCTATCGACATATAAATAAGTCATAGAATCCTAACCAATAATTTTTTCACATTAATTTATCGCGTCGATTTATCGATTTACCGAATCATACGAATGTCAAACTGTGTAATTGATTTTTTTTATTTATTTTTTTTCAATTTTTTTCAAACTTTTTTTATAAAGTTTTAATGATTTTTTTTTTCAATATTACTATATTTAAGCGTGCGGTTCTCAAACTTTTTTATAAAGTTTTAATGATTTTTTTTTTTATTTCAATATTTTCGCAATACGAAGTCAAATATCGATTTAATAAATAATAAATATTTTCAAATTACGTTTTTTTTCGATAAATAATTTTTTTTCGTTTTAACAAAAAGCCTGCGATCCTCAAACTTTTTTTATGAAGTTTACTGGATTTGGGTGTGTAGCCAGGGCGAGCCGGTACGCCCGAAGGGCTTACCCACTAGCGTTGAGGTATAATATAAAATCGTGCAATCCTCAAACTTTTTATAAAGTTATAATGATTTTTTTTCATTTCTATATTTGAGCGTGCGGTTCTCAAACTTTTTTATAAAGTTTTAATGATTTTTTTTTTATTTCAATATTTTCGCAATACGAAGTCAAATATCGATTTCTTTTTAGATTTCGATTAAATAAATAATATTAAAATAATAAATATTTTCAAATTACGTTTTTTTTCGATAAATAATTTTTTTTCGTTTTAACAAAAGCCTGCGATCCTCAAACTTTTTTTATGAAGTTTACTGGATTTGGGTGTGTAGCCAGGGCGAGCCGGTACGCCCGAAGGGCTTACCCACTAGCGTTGAGGTATAATATAAAATCGTGCAATCCTCAAACTTTTTATAAAGTTATAATGATTTTTTTTCATTTCTATATTTGAGCGTGCGGTTCTCAAACTTTTTTATAAATTTTTAATGATTTTTTTTTTATTTCAATATTTTCGCAATACGAAGTCAAATATCGATTTCTTTTTAGATTTCGATTAAATAAATAATATTAAAATAATAAATATTTTCAAATTACGTTTTTTTTCGATAAATAATTTTTTTTCGTTTTAACAAAAAGCCTGCGATCCTCAAACTTTTTTTATGAAGTTTAGTGGATTTGGGTGTGTAGCCAGGGCGAGCCGGTACGCCCGAAGGGCTTACCCACTAGCGTTGAGGTATAATATAAAATCGTGCAATCCTCAAACTTTTTATAAAGTTATAATGATTTTTTCATTTCAT